>OMLF01015654.1:6453-46186 GCA_900302615.1 Holocentrus rufus
CTATTTTTGAGGGAGTTTGAGGGTTTTACCTCGGAAAATAGCGTAATTTCAAAGTAACTTAATTCATTAGAAAACAATGTATGAGTCATTATTTATCATCATATTTTAATCTCACCACTTCGAATTTATTTGCCAACGTTCAAGTATGACATCTAAGCATTTTAATATTAACCACAAATCAAAATATCTTTTCATATTAGGGTCCCTTGGGTAAAAGCACTTAAAATGGAGGGTCCACCTCTTTCACCAAATTCAACGTCAGGAACATGAAAAAGACATTTTGTAATGTCGTTTTGAGAAGTGCACTATTAAGGAAGAGGCTGGGTTGAGTTTAAAGTCATGCAAAGTCCCAAAACAGAATTTCTTTTACAAAAATAAGAGGATACATGTAAATGTAAATAAAGTTGTTCTTGTCCTTTTACCAGATGATCCTCTATTCAATTTAATTGTGCATGAACAGAATTAAATAATTTAGGTTTCTTTCACCAAATTATGTCATTTTTTTTATTTGTGCCCTGTTGTTTACGTCTTCTGTCGCCCTCCAGCGGTGATGACATGAACTGCAGTGAAACAGGTGTTGCAACCGGAACTGGACGCGGATGGGAGCAGAGCGGGACAGACCATGGAAGTGTTACATAGGGGATAGACTGAACTGCTACTGTAGATGCACAAATGACGATGCCAGATGCCGCGGCTTATTGGTCATGTTTGCTCCTGTTTATCATAGCTGTCCGTCCCGGGACAACAGCAGAGGTCTCCTTGTGGAATGTGGACATCAACTCGGTCAGTGTTTTGCCTTTAATTAACGCATTTGTCAAGTTATTACACTGCCTTCCGTTGCTAATCATCCACTTAGCAACGGTTAGCTAGTGTAGCTAGCACCTTAGCAACGTTTCTATCCACTGTATATTCGTGAAGTCCGCCTGTCAGTCAGTGACAGCGTGGATGTGGCTTGTATCTTTTAAAATTGTGTCATTTGTGTAACATAGTTTGAGTATTAGATGCATTGCAGCTCATTAGCATCCCCAGCTAAAGTGTATGTGGCTGCTTTCTAATATAAGATATCGTTGCATCCGGTTCGTGTCATCTTCTGCTCCTTCGGCTACTTACGTTGATGAGATGCTCTTTGGGATGAACCGGATGGCTTTAAAGAGCGGCACTGATCCTAACAAGTCATTTCATTGAGATATATTTTTCTGAAAAGACCCAACAGCAACTCGTGTGTTTGTGTTTGGCGTTTTCAGACACAAGATGCTGTGTTTCGGAAGACCCTGTACGCTAACACCACTATCTTCATGAGGTGTAAGTATTGCAACCTGACAATTTTCCAACAATGTAAGAGAATTCATTCAGCATCCAAACACAGACAGCTCTCCTGCTGTTTGCAAGAGGCACAGTCATTTCATATTACAGAACAAACAAGATAATCTACCCAGGAGCAGAGAGGTTATAAAAGTTCATTCTGACCTTGCAGGTGGGTATAGATATGCATGTGCGCCTGGTGCACAAGGTCACACAAGTCCAGAGCACACAGATTATTAGAATTCACACATCAGTCCAGCAATGTTCTCTGTCAGATTTTCCCTAAAATAATGTGGATGCATGTTATGATTTCTGCCAACAGTGAGGGTACCTTTGAATTCTTACTTACATCTTTGATACTTATAATACATCTGCACTTTATCAGCTAGTGGAGATTTACCAAATCATGACGTTCAGATACAGGCAAGTTGCCAGTTAAAGAAATAGACTGAATTGGCTCTCAAATTATTGTTTTTTTTTTTGTCTTGTTCCTTCCCACCCATCAGGCACCCAAATAGATAAAACCAAACCACCAAAAGAGTAAAGTTTACACATACTATTTGACCCACGTCCGGTCCCAACACAACATTGCATCAGTGCAACAGCCAAAGGAGCTGCTGACTTTTAAAGAAAGGCCCATTGTTTCCTCTGAAATATTATGCAGCAGTAAAAGTGTTTCTCTTTTTTTGAAGCTTTATCATAATAAAAACAGCAGCCCTAAGCATTAGGATTTAAAATTCTTGGTGCTTTGATGTAATGAGAAATTCCATTAAATGATACCATGTTAATGATACAGCATCTTTAGCAGTTGTTTTAATTCTGTTCTGCTGAGGCTTGAAATATTACTGAGCTCAATTTAACATCCCACAGCGGACGTCAGGGTGTATCATGGGTAAACTCCAGACAGTGGGGATCAGCCTCGTGTCCCGCAAGCTGCAGGACAGATTTTCTTTGGAAAAGTTGTCCAGGAAACACTTCAGTGGAAACAAAATGTCAGTGTTTGGAATAATAAGTAACACTGGAAAGCATCCATATCTGCTACAGATAAGTTACAGTAGCTTGGTTAAAGTGTCATAGTAACCTGCTATTTGTTTATTGTTTTTTCCCCAGCTTACGGTTTAGTTCAGTTTGAAATTTCCTATTCCCGTTTTAAAGAAAAATCCCCCACAACACTAAAAAAAACAATCATTGCCAATTTACCTCGGCTTTCTGGGACAATTTTGTTGTTGGACTGTGTCTTTTATTCCTGCTGATGACTGGCCAAGTGTAGTCGATGTTACTTCAAGATATTTCTAGTGCAGCTACAGTTTGAATTTGACAGTAGACAAAAAATAAGCTGTCTGAAACATCAATGGGAGATCGCAGGTTTCAGTGTCATTCCTCCAGAATCAAAGAGTTTCTTTTTAGACTCATCACTTTGCACCAATGTTGAACAATCACACAAAGAAATCTGTTGTAGAAGAAGCAGAGAAACCAATTTCTCCACCTGCAGTAGGTAGCAGAAGCAGGTTGTTCTGGGAATGTAGGAAATCATTAACTAAAGTAGAACTAGATGACGCAGATTGAGGGGAAAATGGGTAAACCAAGAAAAATAAATTACACTTCATCACAGAATAATTCTTTAAGATACTGAACATTATAAATTGTAGTATAAGAGTTTTCCTTCGCATATGGGTGGACCCAGCAGGAACTGAGCCAGTATCATGTTTGTATTATTGCCATGTTCCACCTTTTGAGTTACACAGGTCTTATTTTATCTCCCTGCAGTCCAGGGTGATCCAGCATCGTGTGATGCAAACCTGGCCTTTAACATCAGCTGGTACCTGCGCTCCTCCGTCTGCTACAATGAGGTCTTTAACACACCAGTGAGTACTGACAGTTGTCTCTTTGCTGTTTGACTCTTGACTCATGTACATAAAATCTGAATGCAAATATTAGACAGAGGGGTTTGGTCTTTCTTGCTTTACCACCCTGCACTACCTAATATGTGGACAAACCAATGTCCTGGTCTCACCCTGTTATATACACAAGTCTTTTTTATTATTATAACAGAGTAAGACTTTGCCTCCAACTATGAACAACTGGCAGTTTTGATGTCATGCAAACTGTGGTATTGTAGCTGATATTATTCTGCTACTTTAGTTCAAAGTCAGCTCCGTGGCTTCGTTAAAGTTGAACATCAGCAGGGTGCTGGGTTGTATAGCTCCCCGGACGTGATCTGAGTCCACATGGTGGTGAAATATCCTCATTAGCTGCTCTGTGCTCCCCTGGGCTGCTAATCCCGAATTCTGTATTTGTATCTCTGCATTCACATCCATGGCACAGCAGAACAGGTCCCATAATGACACGTTTAGCATATAAATGTACACAAACAAAGCCGATTATGCCAAAAAAAAAAAAAAGATCTCCAGTCTCCCCAGTCTCCTCCTGGCACAAGGTTATGATGCAGAAATTACCTGCAGGCGCTACTTGCCGGATCTACTTTCCAATTCAAGTAGGAGAATAACAAGAAAAGAACTGTTTAATTGATTCGATTCAAAAATGGGTTTTGATTTTTATTTTGGCATAATCCACTTTATTTACATTCTTTCCGTGCTTAAAGTGTTATATTGAGTCCTGTTGTGCTATACATGAATGAATGAGTGTGAATACAAATACAGAAAGCAGAACAGGGGAGCACCGAGCAACTAACTATATTTCACCTCCATATAGACTCATATCCAGGTAGCTAAACAACCCAACACTCTATCAAAGTTCAATTTTGCTTTAATATGTGGACAAACCAATATCTCAGTCCAACCCTATTGTATACACACATCTTTTTCATCGTTATTACTTTGTAAGACTTTGCCTCCATCTGTCATCAGTTGACACTAACTGTTTTGATATCGTTACACAAACGTATTGTAACTTTTCTGATCATGGCGCTCCTTTAAACTTGAAGTAATGTATCATCATTTAAACTTCAGAAAACAAAGTGATGTTTTTCTTCCCTCCTCTGCAGGACAACAAAGCGATGAACATGTTTGGTTTAGACCACATGTTGAAAGACGGCTGGAGCGGCTTCTATAGCCAGGGCTATATGTACTTTGACAACTGCTCCTCCCTCTTCTTACCAAAGGTATGTGAGCAGGACACGAGCATCATCTTCCAGTAGAAAGCACAGAAATTATGCTTGCATAAGTTATTTCAGGCAGCTACCTAAACATGGTATTCTTATCTTATTCTTATTCTTATCTCTGACCTACATTCTGCATCATGTTGTATGTTGGAGAAAATCTTTTTATTCAGACTGAACAAATTCCTGCTGTAGCATCTCATTTCCTCCCTACACTGTAATTTTTAAGCCCTGGAATAGAAATTTCATGTCCACATTTATTACAGTTCACATGATTAAGTTGGCCTTCGTATTTTAATGTATTTTCATCACCCAGACGTTTCACCGGTTCAGCCGACTTACATTCCTTTACATATAGATGAGGTTCTGCTGTATGTGGCGGTGTAACAAATGGATGTTGCTGATGCAGCCTGCAGTGTTTACATGACTTCACTCCATCTTCCTTCCATTAGGTGTACTATGCAGATTTCAACCCATATCAGCCGCTCTCTAGCCCAAAGGTGAGTCACTTATCAGGCTGATACATGATGATCATTAAGGGTCCGAGTATCTAAGAATAGACTTCATCTGTATGTGTGAAACCAGCATGCATTTTACTGAATATAATACTAAAATGCATAGACTTTTCCACTGTATCTGCATTGTTTTTTAAACTTAAATTGTGCTGTTCTGTTTAGAGTGACCCATCGAATCAAACCCTGTTTTGGACTGACAAGCCGGTAAGAGATAAGAAAATAATTATGACTTTTCCTCGTATCTCTCTCTAAATATTTGTATGACTCCTCTGTGACCTTGGAGTCTGTCTGACATTATTTAGATATTGAAGCCGTGCAAATTGGACAAGTTACAGTATGTTTTTGAACATTTTTAGCGGGTAAACAAATCTTCAGTATCTAATTCTAAGGTTTCAAAAATCCTCTTGCAGGACATCAGCGCAGTGGCCAAGGCCTGGGAGGACAGTCCATATCTGTTCATCGTGAAGGTGCAGCCTCTGATCCGCGGAGTTGAAGAAGAAGACATGGGCACAGGGCCGCTCAACTTTGCTTTTACAAGTGAGAAACAACATCACTTTAGAATTTTAAAAAGCTTTAGAATCTGTCATATTTACTTGGTAGAGGAAATTTGTCTGAAAAATCATCACATCCTTCATGTTAACCTGCGACTTCTGTCGTGTCTTTTCAGTGAAAGTGGAGATGAAGGGACCACATGACTACTCCTCTCCAGCTGACTGGCCTCTGATGATGGTATGTGATGCATTTTTTCATAAAACAAAATTATTCTAAGCACTTAGATCACCCACAAATTTTGGTCTTAAAACTAAATCCTGACCAAAGACAGAATATATGAATAAATGATCTTAATACCAAAATCAACAGGCTACTTTGGGGTTTTTCCAGCTTTCTGTGAATTATCATAAGAGAACTAATTTGTTATTAACTCAGATTACAACAAGCTGCTGAGATGTGCAGTAGAAGTAGATTGCTACATCTATATGCTGATATTTGGCTTTTATTAAATATCTGATATTGTCGCTGTTGTCCACTGCCAATATGATGCATGTTCTTTACTGTTCACAGCTACACAAGAACAGTCTGTGCAAAAGGCAAATATTTCCTCCCTTTCCTTGTTTATTGGCAGCTCCAATATAAAAATATTCATATCAGCCTTCAAAAATCCATAGAATCCTAGACGACACCTTCCCTGTCAGTCGGGACGGACCTCAGTGTTTTTTTTCTGTCTCCGGTCCCTCACAGTTCTTCATGGTCATGTGCATTGTGTACGTGCTGTTCGGGGCTTTCTGGCTCTTCTGGTCCGCCTGCTACTGGAGAGATTTGCTGCGGATCCAGTTTTGGATCGGCGCTGTCATCATCCTCGGCATGTTGGAGAAAGCTGTGTTCTACTCTGAGTACCAAAGCATCCGCTACAGAGGAGACTACGGTTGGTCGATTTCCACGCTTCTTTCCTACATTTCCATTTTTTCTTCTTTCTTTTTTTACTTCAGAATATTTTAAAACTTTGCATTTCTTTTTTTTTTTTTTTTTCATCATAGTTCAAGGTGCTGTGATTTTTGCTGAGCTGCTCTCTGCACTCAAGAGGTCTCTGGCACGAATCCTGGTCCTCATCGTCAGTCTGGGCTACGGTATTGTCAAGTAAGTTCAACCTAAATCTGATGCTGCATGCTGGAATGTATAAATGTATTTATGAACTAAATTTATTTGGATAATTGACTTCTTTATCCTCCAGGCCCAGGTTGGGTACCACTGTGCACCGGTTGGTAGCTGTGGGACTTCTCTACCTGCTCTTCTCGTCTGTGGAAGGTGTGCTGAGAGTCACAGGCGTAAGTGTCTGATAAACTGTTCACAAACTCCACTGGTCTCTCAGTCAGCTGCTCCCAGATCCAAGTCAAGAACTGTTTGCTAAGTGAGAGCTCCATATCTGACACCAGAGTTTCATTTGGACAATTACAGAGAATCGTCATTTAGGATGATAAGATGGGTGTGTTTTTATATAAAATCTTATGTAGTGCTGCTTTAAAAACACCCTATAAATAAATTTGATCTGAGTAGAGGAGACAGTGGAGACAAAGTTCTGGAGGAGTTCAGTCCTAGGCCAGGAGGAGGACGGGTCATAATAACAGGGAGTAATGAATTTAATTTTGAATGTAATTTTTCAAAACAACATGAGATAAACGGGGCAAAAGTTTAGTAAGAAAAACGGAGATAGGTCATGGACTTTAGTGAACAGATGTGTTCTGTCAGGCTCTGGAGATGGGACACTTCAGGCTTCACTACAGCAGCGATGAACACACGCTCATCTTATGTTTAAAAATAACTTCAGTTGTGATTAAAAGATCCTTTTTCCTTCTCTCACTCACACTGACACACGCAGCGCTGGCTGCCGTCTAGTCTGATCTAGTCCGGTCTAGTTTTGTCTGGTTTTCTCGGGTCTGACTTCCCTGTTCTTTCTTCTTCCTCAGGGTTTCTATGGGACGGTCGCCCTGGTGGCAAATCTCAGCCTCTCTCTCATTGACTCCTGTGTCATGTGGTGGATATCCTTTACAGAGCCA
This sequence comes from Holocentrus rufus, assembly GCA_900302615.1. Lineage (NCBI taxonomy): Eukaryota > Metazoa > Chordata > Actinopteri > Holocentriformes > Holocentridae > Holocentrus > Holocentrus rufus. The sequence continues at coordinate 13,941 of OMLF01015654.1, forward strand.
GACAGGAGAGATGCAGTCCACAGCTAACGAACAAAGAGGTCTCACATGTAAAATGTCTCAGAGCAGACAGAGAGGGCACAGCTTTGCTCTTCATGTTATCATGAGTCAGATTACTTCAGATTTTTTTTTTTTTTATCTCCGTTGCTCTGTTTCCTTATCTTGTACTTCTCCTTCATATATGTTCATTTTTGGTCCATGATGAGTATTTTGTTACAGCAGAAACACTGAGGCGCTGATTTTTGCATTTATTTTCTAACATACTCACATCACTCTTTGGTAGTAACTACTAACTTAATGCATTTTTCACTTCTTGTAATCCTTTTAGTTACTTAATACATTTTGAGTATTGTTGATTTACTCAGATATTTTTTGGCATATTTATTTTAAAGTAGAAGTGAAAATTTTGCAGTATCTCATGTTGGCATGTTGCAAATGGACAAAAAGGGGAAGCAATAAATCACAGTGGTTAATTGCGTCACATGTAATATCGACAATCTAGGAATACTCACACTTTTTCTGATTTGTTTTGATAAGGAGCAGCCCAATGCCAAAAATGTAATTATAACGAAGACTTGTTCGGTATTGATCAGTCCTAGTTAGAGAAGCTTTGTTTGTGTAAGTCTGAGAATACGGTCATTTGATGGTTTGCCTGTTTTCCTTAATGTGTATCTACATCTTCATCAGTCTGTCTCAGACCACTCGTCTCCTGAAGCTCCGCAGGAACGTAGTGAAGCTTTCTCTGTACCAGCACTTTACCAACACGCTCATCTTCTCTGTTGTGGGTGAGTTACAGCTGCAGCAGCAAAAACACGCTAACACATTCATACTGTACTTTCTCCTCTTCATGAATCAATGTCATCTATGAAGTATTTTAGTAGATTTGTATTTCTCCAGATCTGTGATTCTGTTTCATTCAATACCTTTCTTTGGTTCCCCTGGAAGGAAGTTGCAGTTGTTTGTATGATGTTTATAGACCCCAAATGTTTCCTTGTGTGTCTGCAGCCTCCATCATATTCATCATCTGGACCACCAAAGTCTTCAAGTTGGTAGACTGCCAGACGGTCAGTTTGTTTTCTGCCAGTGATTGAATATTATAATATGTTCTGGTTGTTCCTTCACAAAATTTCTGTTCTCTGTTTACAGAAAAATTAAATGCAAACTGTCCTTCCATCCAATCCATTCTTCTATTCACTGTTTTCTCTTTTTGCTCCTCAGGGTTGGAGGGACCTCTGGGTGGACGATGCCTTCTGGCGGCTCCTGTTCTCCACCATCCTGCTGGTCATCATGGTGCTACTGCGACCCTCTGCCAACAGCCAGAGGTCAGGGGTCAAAACTGGAGCTCAACTTGCACCTCACTCGTACCCATCTCTGGAGCCCAAAAATAATCCGTCCAAACATGAGTTAACTTTTGTTCACGCTAAGAATTAACAAGGACCCCAGTACTTGAATCTGAGTCTCTGTTCTGTTTTCTCTCAGGTTCTCCCACTCTCCTCTGATAGATGATGATGACGAGGAGGAAGAGGCCAAGGAGCCCATGCTGAATGAAGCTTTTGGTAAGACCCATAAGTCCCCTGGTGGTTGGAGTTATTACTGAGTGTTTGCAGATGATTCTTGTTTTGTTAAATCCATTTGGAGCACCAGATACATAAGACAGCCCATCCGGACATTTCAGGAAACTAAACTTTGTTTTATAGATGGCGCTCAGGTGATGCAATGCAACATCTGGCGGCCATATAGTAGTTCCTTCGCTCTTGGGCAAGGACGGCTGTGAATAGTTGATTGGGTCTCTAAACATACAACTTGGTCACGTTGAACTAATTCATTAACCACAGCTGATTTCTGTATTGTTGATTATTTATATGTCGCATTTTCTTAGAAACACATCTGACATTCATCCATCGAAGTATCTAGTAGAAGCTGGTGTTATTAGGGTCTGGCATTTAGCTGTATTTGCTTGCAGAATAGTCTGTTGGTTGTTTAGCCAGCTAACAAAGCCAAGAACCAGCTCTTGGTTTAACAAATTTGGAAACAAATCTAACTTATCATACTGTTTACTTTCTGTCATGACAGTACGGAGTGAATCCACAACCACACTTCGCCGGTCTTTTCAGATATCTCTCTTTTTCTTGCCCACATGCTCTACAGTAAATTCAGCCATTATTTGCGTACAGTCAGTTCTCTAATTGATCTCCATGATGATGCCAGTGTTTGATAGTTAATTTGTGATGCAGCTGCAACACTTCTATTCATGGTTTCTTGCTTTTTTTTGGTAAACCACATCCATTTCCAAATAGTCGCTGGCCAGGTCTGCTTCCTACTCAGCTTTCTGCCTCCTTGTCAGCTGCTGGATGGTGTTGTCTAATTTCTATTGAGGCCGTGTCCTGTATCTATCCATTCAGACCTGTGAAGACCAGATTAATCCTGCTGTGTAATAGTTGTGGCTATTAAGAAAAAAATCTCATCTCATAATCATATTACAGCATAAATGGAAAGCTTAATAACCTAGTTACTTTATAATGATATTATTGGATAAGGGAGTTTTATGTGATCTCATTTGGGTTGATATGTTTCAGAGGGGATGAAGATGAGAGGCTCAAAGCCTGACACGAACGGCTCCCAGAAACTGCTGAGTAAAGAGGTGCGCTGTCTTCCTGCCATCTTCCCTCTTCCCCCAGACAGCTTTTGTTGCTCCAGCTCTCCATCACACTCACACATTTCTTAATGAATCTTTCATATGTGTCTGCATCTGTCTGTTTATTGCTTTTTTCCATCCATTAGTAATTAGTTTTGTGTTACGTAACCTCTTTTATTTGCCAGGATGAAGACCTAAAGTGGGTAGAGGAGAACATTCCTACCACTGTTGCTGATGTGTAAGTATAAAAATACTTTATAGGCATTGAGCTGACAAATATATTCCCCAGAGCAGCTCACAGTGAGGAGGCATCATCAGCTTCAGGACATTTCAGCAGGACACTAATAGATGTTGAAAGACACGTTTGCTCTCGCCAGATTGAGCCTGTGACCTCCTGATCATGGGACAGTCTCTGTTACCATGACGCCAACCCTGCTGGTCTCACATCACACAACACAACCTCTGGTTTCACATTAGTGGTTTTTTTTTGTAACAAAAGCTTAATTCTACCTGGAATTTGTGAGTATATGATATCAGCTTAAAGCCATTAATCCTTTTTGATATGTCTTATTGTCTCAGCTTATGTAAGTGTATTAATGTAGGTTCCCATGCCTGTCAGACGGGGGTCAAATAGTATTTGAAAATAATTCTTGGCATTTGGTTTCAGTAGTTTGGAGGACCACCAAATGACTTTATAGCATGAAGACAACTGAGAACAGACTAGTATACTGTTTCATTCAAATACTGGAGAATGGGAATGACCCCTTTGTTCTGGTACCATAATAGACTAAAACCAAGTCTAGAAGAACTATTAGATATTATTTGACCTGGTAACTTTTCCCATGTATTCACTTCTTCTCTGATTTCTCTGACCGTTTCTTTGTTTTTTTTGTCTGTGCAGAGCTCTCCCTGTAATGCTAGATGAGGAAGAGGTAAAGAGCCTTTTACTTTTCCCTGCTAGTCCCATGATTTCCAGTCACATTTTTGTCCATTAAAAGGCTCAGAGTAATGAGCTTTACGGTGCTATCATTCCACAGATTCAGACGCATTAATCCTTGTTCTCTCTTTCTCTCTTTCTCTCTCTCTCTCTAGGAAATCCTGAAAGCCAAGATGGAGAGATCCAAAATGGAGTAGAAGTATGGACTGAAAAATGCGAGAAGGAAATGCAAGAATGAAAGAAACCAATTTCACTGAGGCAGCATTGAATGAGTTTTAGCTAACAGAAGTGACAACCAAAAAAAAACAACAAAAAACAAAATGTGGGCACAGCCACCTGTTCTCTCCAGACACTTTTAATTTTACATTTCATGTCACACGATATTGCAACAGGATGATAAGCTCAGAGAAGTAGCTCAGCAGTAGTGTGTCACAAGGTGCTGTTGTGGGGAGAGCTGGATGGCTCGGTTGTTCATGTCATGTGAAGATCTGCATTCTGGGACTTGGGTGAAATTGAATGAATCAAAGAGTACAGCATTCTGATGAATATTTTATGTACTGCTGCTTGGATGTTTTGTTCTGGAAACCCTTCTTTGGCATCATCAACTTAGCCAAAAGCGAGCTGAAACAAGGGCATCTGTCCCAAAACGGCCTTGCAGAAAATAGGATATTCATAGGAATGCTGTCTGGTCTATGATTGATTCAGCATTTAGTGGAGTGTGTGGTTTCATGGTTTCATGATTACAGTAGGTGAACACTGCTCCATCACTCACCTGACAACCACCGCTGTCAGGTTCCCGATCCTCTGTGGGCTGAGAAAGGCTCACGAAATGATTTTAGTACAAATTACATACATTCATAAAGATATCAATCTAAAAACAAGGGAAAAAAGTTTGCATCATGTTGATAAAAGCTTTACACCTGACAACCGTGACATGGGCAAGATCACAGTTTAAGGGTATTGTCGCACTTCTTTGAATTGTTGTCTTGAAACATCAGCTGAGGCACGGGAAAACTTTGTAACTCAAATATAGGTGATTTTAATTTGTTAAAGGTTAATGAATGAAAGATGGCATCGTGTTTGGAGGGTTGGGAAAATTTCTTGACCCTCAGGCTTACAAAATTTGTTCTGGACCTATTTTATAATTTCAATCTTGCATAGTCATCTGTGTGAAAATAAGGCTGTTTTTCTCAACTCCTGAAAAGATGACACCTTGTAGGGTTTTGCATGATAGCAGTGATACAGGCCCATCTTATGTAGTGGTAACTTCACCCTTCTCCAAGATGCACAGTCTTGAACAGCCCAGTGTATTTCTTATTGTAACATTTGGTGTTACCTCACACCGCAAGGTCAATACTTATATTTTGTTTTATTAACTAGTGAATCACAGAACCCACTGATGGGTCAAAATTTAAGGTGGTGGGCTTAAATTCAGTGTAACATCTGTGATGGGACATGCCAACCCCATTCACAAAAACTTCACCCGCCTTCCTTTCCTCTAACATCTAGGGCAGGTTTGTGTGTAGGTGCTCACCTTAGTTATATACAGTAGCACAAGGGTAGTTGCAGCAAATATGATAAATGAATAATTTGCCTCCATGGGACCATAGTTGCAGATTCCTCCGAGCCCATTGCATTTTCACTCCAAAGTAATCTTGCCTTAGCTGGCATAATCATCTCCGTCCTTGTGCAATCTACTGCAATATGTATTGATGTTACTGTTCCTTTAATTTATGTTTTTATATATATATTATTTGTGGATGTCATGCTGGAGATATCTTATTTCAGAGAGACACTAGGCCCTATGGATGTGAGTCCGCATTGTAATGTGAACCTAACGATATTGTATGGCTTTTTGCGTTCGTCCTGGAATTAAAATTTTTATTGAAACAGAATTTTCTAATGTTGCCATTTACTGTGTGCACTTACTGCGTTTATTGTTTATAAATAAATAAGTATGTATTACTGAACATATTTGCCCGATTTATTTTGTAATAAAAGATACGGGAGTGTGGCTTTAAAATATAGGATCATATACTTTAGGGATGTTGCATAATCCGAAACATGCACAAATTAGTCACTGCAGCTTTAATACGTTCCTCGTGAGTACGCTGACTTCAGTCACGTGCCTGTCAAACCTCACATTCTATCGCGCAGCCACCGTCAACACAACTAGGAACTAGCATAATGCTAACAGACCAAGCTAACTAAAGCGATGCAAGAGCGCGGCAGATAGAGTGGTTACTACCCAAATTATTAAGTTAACGACGTTGGGTCTTTTCGACAGTTTTTGGTCGGATTTAAGGTGTCATGGCATGAGAAGGAATGATGTCTAGGGGCGTTCATTGCTTGCTAACTTCCAAGCTAGCTAGCTATCAGCTGTTGTTTTGGTCTGAGAATTATAACGTTAGCTGGCAAACAAGCCAAACTGCTTAGCATTACAGTTATCTTATAGTGTTAATAAACTGTGGTTTTGACAGAGCAGAGTTACTCAGTGCCTAGAGGTACATTTAATTGTTCAGTTGATGGGGACACATAAAGGTGTGCCAGCCTGACAGACAAATCAACATTCAGCCAGTCAGCTGTTACCTGGCAGGCGTCAACACAGTTTGGGATTCATCTATCGGCTCGTTCTGAAACTCGATCAGCAATAATATTTCAAAATGCATGACGCCTATGAACCAGTGCCTATTTTGGAAAAGCTTCCTCTTCAGATTGACTGTCTTGCGGCATGGGGTAAGTTGATGGTACCCTCTCAGTCAGTGAGCAAGCAGTGTCTCTTTCTCATTGACATTGGGCTGGCTCCTCGGGGATTTGATTGAACTGCAGATATATCCGTTTACCGTCCTGGGTGTCCCATTTGTCAAGAAGATATGAAGTGTCTCATAGTGAAATGAGTGATTCTCCTGTGAGCAAAGTGACAGTGCTGACTATGTTATCCTGATGCATGATGGCATAATGTGTCTAAAATGATTGATAACGTCCTTTGAACTGGTATTGACCTCCCGTTTCTTTGCCCACAGAGGACTGGCTGCTTGTTGGAACAAAGCCAGGGCATCTCCTTCTCTATAGGATAAAGAAGGATGCAGGTGAATAAAAACAAAACTTAAGCTCAAAAGGAATAAAATCATGTCCCTGTGGGTTTGTAAACCTTAGACTCCACTTACTTTTGGGTCAGTTTTATTGAACACTTCTGTTTTTCATAGGCACCAACAGATTTGAAGTGACACTGGAAAAATCTAACAAGAACTTCTCAAAGAAGATTCAGCAGGTTGGTGAGATTAGAGGACAAGATGGTTATTACAGTATATGTAGGCTGAAGCCATTTGGATATATTATTTCAGAGTTAGCTAAGACAAAGTCCTATTAAATGTAAGTGTGCATCTAACAGTATTATATGGTTCTTTATATTGATCCTAAAGCTGAAATTGGACTGAGCTAAGAATGGGAATACACTGGAGGACTTTTATAATCTTGACTGATACTGAAAACACACCTCACCATGCCTACAACAATTGATTTCTTTGATTTATTTTCTGAAACTTCTGAAACAAACAGTGACATCTGCACCTCTAATGTTGTGGAAACTACCCAGATCTATATCCTGTATACTGATATGCATGTTAATGTAACACACATTAATATGCCCTGGAATAAAGGCACTTATGCCTTAAATGTGACTTTCAATGGCTGTTAGCGGTTTGCACTTCTGGAATGAATCTGTGATCCCCAACATTTCAGGACCCATCCAGATGTCTGCTTTTAAATACAAAGCATGTTTTCATGTTTTGTGTTTGATATGATCAGGATGCCTCAGATCAGTCCTCAGGCTACCAGATAGTCTTGTATGAGCACCAGTCCTGACCAATCCCCAGATTGGATTCCCTCCTGATTTTCAATATGACTAAATATGATGTTATCAGCTCAGTTGTCCTACAGTGTCTTCCCAGCCTTAAGTACATCTGATAGGTCCTGGTTAATGTATAGGAGAGACTGGTATAAACCTCCTTTTTTATATTTCTTCTCATTTCTGCAGCTTTATGTGGTCTCACAGTACAAAATTCTTGTCAGTCTTCTTGGTAAGTACATTTTCTCAGGGGAATTTATTTTGTTTTTTTAATAAACATGGTTTACAGTTAGTCTGTTATTATTACTACACAGCATGGCCATTTTGTTCATTTTCTTGATACAGATATACCATAATCTCTCTCGCTCTTGCAGAGAACAACATCCATGTCCATGACCTCCTGACCTTCCAGCAGATCACTGTGTTGTCTAAAGCCAAGGGAGCCACGCTCTTCGCCTGTGACCTGCAGGTCAGTCTGAATCTTCTTGTTGCTGCCCAGCTCTTTTGTAACTAGGCCAGCCCTACTGTTTGACTGTCATCTCCAAGCCTTTCCTTCCCATTACAAAAAAAACAGCAATTTTTAAACATAATAGCTACAGTCTTGCAGGCTTGTCAGATTTTCATCCGTCTTGCAGCACTAAAAAACAGAGTGGATGAGTCAGTGTATTAATGGGAAGCTGTGTTCTATATATGTAAAGGAAACTTTGAATGAGCTGGTCAAGTTATTTTAAGCAGGCTGTCGTATCCTTGTAGGTAGACTGTCATAACAATTAATCTTCCTTTCCTTTCTCTCATTTTTGTGTTGTATTAATAATCCCACTGATGTGAGCAAGTCTTGAATTTTTATCTTTCATCTCTTTTTGTCTTCAGCAAACCAGCTCAGGGGAGGAAAGGTTGAGAATGTGCGTCGCAGTGAAAAAGAAACTCCAGCTGTATTACTGGAAGGACAGGGAGTTCCATGAGTTACAGGTAAGATGATGAGATGTAACTCACTGAACTACAGTCGAAGTTTACAGGCTCTTTCCAATCCGTTATATGTGCAGTCCTTACAATTTTTCTTTTTTTTTTCTTTTTCCTGTCAGGGGGACTTTGGTGCACCAGATATTCCAAAGTCCATGGCTTGGTGTGAAAACTCCATATGTGTTGGTTTCAAGCGAGACTATTACCTCATCCGGGTAGGCATGGCAAGAAAGGAAAACACACATCTGTATTTACACTGAGCTTTGCTTGTCTGGACTCACCTACAAAATTATTCCCCTCATCTTTTAAACCACAAGCTATTATATAATTTGTGTTAGCCTGTTTTATTCTCCTTGTATTTACATGTTAATTCTAACAGTTTAGTCCTCTGCTATCTCTGTTTCGTGTCTTATTTGCTTTTCTTAAAGTTGTTTTAATGTTTGTGTAAAGCACTTTTTGTCTGTCCATACAGATAAAGTTAACTATGATATATTTGTTATTCAGAGGTTTCATTGATTCCTGACCCACCCATGCTGTCTCTCCCTGTCACCTAGATGGATGGCCGTGGCTCCATCAAAGAGCTCTTCCCCACTGGAAAGCAGTTGGAGCCTCTGGTTGCCCCACTGGCTGATGGGAAGGTGGCTGTTGGACAGGATGACCTAACAGTGGTGCTAAATGAAGAAGGTGTTTGCACCCAGAAGTGTGCGCTGAACTGGACAGACATCCCTATAGCCATGGGTAAGAAAGAGGCTATGAAACTCTGTAATTTGTGCTGTTTCGTTTCTCCACATGTGGCAAACTGAGGCTAAACTCACCCTGCAGGCTTTCACGCTCAATTCCAAATTCCATTTTTATATTTGTTCCACCATGTAACCCATATCCAGTACCAGTACTCTGTCAGCAATATAAAAAGTTGCACACACACAGACTAACAACAAAACTTCTCCAACTGCCTATGACTAGTCTTCTTAATAACATGGAAGCCCGTTGTGCCTTTTTTTTTCACTCTATGCATATTCACCTTGAATTCATGCCGGGGAAGAAAATTACCAACTGACCTTTTATAGATTATTTTCATATTGCTGGCTTTTTAAATAGTAAAATCTTTCATTTTACTACATTACAAAGAATGAAAGTAACCTTCTGTACCTGGTAGCCTTATAATGAACAGAGCAATCACAGCTATTTGTGATTTTACTATCTCAAACAACAAGTGTCTACTCTTACAACAAGGAAGTGGTCAGACTTTTGTTTACTCAGCGTAACACTTACAAATAGCCTTTCTCCTGCAGTAATTTCCCTCTGCAGTGGCAAAACAGCATCAACTCACTCTGGGGACACACTGTCAGGTTTTTAGGAGATAGCACATTTTGGCACATCAGAACAGAGGCCAAGCTGTTGTTGGTGCCTACGTTATGACAGTTGTCGTAGGTGAATGACCTCAGATTTACTTAAATGGGAACTGAGAAATGACAACTGCAGGAAAATTTTGGCTGTTCATATTAGAAAAAAAAAACTGATCTGTGTCAAAAAAAACAAAAACAAAATTGGGACCTCTCAGCTGCAGTGTGAACATAACCGTAGTCTGGGTTAACAAGATGCAGCTGGAATGCATCTTCATTTCCGTGTGGAGTTGTTGTGTTTCCACAGTACAGCTAACCCTGACCCTATCCAATGAAAATCAAGACTTTGGTTTGCATCATCGTTCGGAATGTTCAGAACAAGTCCAGTGACATAGCTGCAGGATTTGTCCCGGTACCCTGACTTGCGGTCTTTGTGCTTACTCAACTGGCCTCTTGATTGATGAATTTCCGTGATCTGGTCTAAATTGTTTAAATTGGCATGAAGACTGCAAGTGTTCTGAGATTTTGTTAACACACATCAGGGCACAGGAAGATTTTTCCAGTTGCAGCAGCAGTTACAGGTGTTTATGACCCAAGAATGACATAAAGAGGACACATTTTCTAAATGAATGTGGATTAAAAGCCAAATGAGTGATTCACACATTAAAGCAACAGGGGCAATAAATACTGTGGGCTTTTATTTATATAGGAACATTTTCTTGCCTGTCATCTTAATTGCCACTTCTTCCTTTCTGCATACAAGTTCTAAATGAATAGTGGGATACACTTAGCCTTAATACCTTGCTGAAGCGGTATCTGAATAAGGGTTCATTAAGTGTGGATTAAGTGCACCTGCACTGGGAATTTTCAGAAGTAGGACAGTCTTCCACACCTACTCTGTGGCACATGAACGTGCACTAAAGACCTCAAGACTGCAAAGGTGGGCACTGGGACAAAGCCACAGTCAAAGATCCATTTGCAGCCTGCAGCTAATTGCACAAAAGGGGCAAAGTGTGAAGCCAGAATTAGATTTTAAAATGCTGTTCCCGAGTGATAAATGGTGGCTGTTGTAATCTATGCTTCATTCACTTTAAGTATGAAGCATTTAGTATACCACTAATCGTTTCACTGGTTGGTTTACAAATGCTATGAATCTGGACTTTAGTCTCATCTCTAACACAATGCTGTATTGACTTCTGTCACACAGATTCCGCAGGTCTGAGTTGTAATTGGTTACTAAAACAAACAGATTTTAACAGATTACATAGATAAAGGACATGTGACTAAAATGTTATCATTGTTTAGCAGAGGCTGTTGTCATCCAGCCACTCTCTGTCCTGCCTGTTCTCTTTTTTTTTTTTGCATTTTATGTTCCATGCAGCGTCTTTTTTTCCATCCAGTCTGAGCATGAATAACAGAGGCGCTGTATTCCACCTGAAGTCAGCTGGGGAAATACAAACTTAGATCGTCCTTTTTATCTCATGACTAAGACATAACAGGATATGTCTGGTTTACTTATAAATTTTGTAGCAAAAGTGATGCAGATGAGCTCTCGCATGGTTTTAAACGCCCTTCTCTTTGTTCCCATTGGTATGCAGAGCGAGCCTTATGAAAGGGAAATGAAGTCTCAGAGTAAGAGTTTCAAACAGTTTGCAATTTCCTCATTTTGATACTGTCTACATTGTGGCTTTGGTGTGCGTCAGGAGAGGATGAGTCTTGGCCGGTTTAAAATCCCCCTCACTGATCCACAATCACATCCCAGTCCTCTATGGCTAAGGCTGGGGCAAAGAGCCTGGGATGATCCTCCTGGGCGTCATCCATCCCACATCCAAATTCCCAGCCCAATCCTTTGTAGATAGCTGGCTCCAGCTGGATTTCCTGCCCACTAGCCTCAAGGTCTCCGCTCTGCAATCACGGACAGAGGCACTTCATGTTCTCAAGAAAGAGAGTCTGTGTTGGGTGGACATTAGAACTGGAAAGCAGAATTAAACCCCTGCTCACGGACATCAAATTACTCACAATGAGATAATATGAAACTCACAAGACCTTTTGTCTTCTCAAAGTCTTACGAGGTTGAAAATATAAATGAGCTCATATTAAGTGTGCTGTATATACCTAATGGAACAACAAGAACAAGATCAAAAAGCATTACCTGAAGTTCATGATTCAGTAACTAAAATAAAGATAACTATTCTCTGAGCTGCAAATATGCGAATCCACAGATGTTTGGTGGCATGTCATATTCTAATCTCATAGCACAGACCAACTTGCCGCAGTTCAGTTTTGCTTGATATGCACTTGACATTTCGGCCTTTTCTAACGTCCTCAGAGCACCAGCCTCCCTACATCATCGCTGTTCTCCCTCGGTACGTGGAGATCCGGACATTTGAGCCCAGGCTGCTGGTGCAGAGTGTGGAGCTGCAGAGGCCTCGCTTCATCACCTCAGCAGGGTGAGGCAGTCCACCTGTGATTTTGCTGTCATCGTCAAATTGTAACTTGTATTAAGTTTTCTTTAGATCAACCTTTCTATCAGTTTATTTTAATCATTTCGTCTCCCCAGTACTTTTGATGAGTAGTATTGCACAAGGGAATTTTTGTGTAGGTTTTGCATGGAATACAAATTTAATTTAGAGACAGTTAACTATTAGCATAAAACCAGAGTGCAGAAGTCCCACATTTTACTTTGCAGAAATTAGTGCATCTAGTCAAACTGATGTAATTGCAGCCCAAAATGACTGGATTCACTGGAGTCGTGCATCACCTGAAATTTGAAAAAAAACAAAAAAACAATGTGGATTGCACTGCAGCACCTTGATTTAGTCATGGCAAAGGTGAACCAGAATGCCAGCCAGTTCCAGTGGGGCTATTTTTCTTGTTTAGGGATGTGAAGAGCTGAATTTTACTAAAAAGTTTGTCTTCAGAAGCACAAAAAGCTGCAACACCAAGGTACACGGGCGGCATATCTGTTGCTCCCGTATGTCTGTCCACAAATAAAGCAAGAACCAGCCCATGCTGCTGCACTATCACTTCTCTTCTATAAAGACCTGCTCTGAACAATTCAAATTGTGTTCCCTTTTTACCCAAAGAATGGTAGTAAATTGATTTACAGTAAGTTGTGTATCACAGTATGGCAATTTAGTTCTGTATAGAAAACTTGAGAAAGAGCAGGCTGCAGTGGTTGTTCCAGCACGAGTGGAGGATAGATGCATGTTGAAAAGGAGACTTTTTGATGGCTACCGCTGCAGTGCCATCAAATTCTATGAATAGCATAATACAAGAACATAAATCATCTGCTGCTTTCATCGGTTCTCCCACTCTCTGTTTGACTAGGCTGCTAATGTATTGAATTCATGCTTAACAACAAAGGAAAAGCATGTCCTCCAACCTCTGTTCTCTGTCTTGTTCTCTCCCTCTCATCTATCACAGGCCAAATATTGTGTATGTTGCCAGCAACCACTTTGTGTGGCGCCTGGTGCCCGTGTCGATAGCCAGCCAGATCCGGCAGCTTCTCCAGGACAAGCAGTTTGAGCTGGCTCTTCAGTTGGCGGTGAGCAGAAAAGCCACTCATTTAAAAGCCAAGTGGACTTCACTACTAAAGCTTATTATTAAATTCCCGATGATCCAATATGTGTTTAAGCTCCGAGGATGGAACATAAAGAACACTTACTTTGATTAGGCTCAGTGCGTCGAGACAGTTAAGGGCTCATGACTTTGTACTCTATCATCATGTGCAATCTAGACCTCCAGAGGCAGTTCCAAAAAGAAAATGGTCATTCATGTGGTTGTTAGACTCCCTGGAAGCCAGCGTGCTGGTGAGTTTGGGATAAACAACTTATAGTAATGTGATGAAATCTTTCTTTCTTTTTCTTTTTCTTTTTTTTTCTTGCCAGAAGATGAAGGATGACTCGGACGGTGATAAGAAGCAGCAAATACATCACATTCAGAACCTCTATGCCTTCAATCTGTTCTGCCAGAAGAGATTTGATGACTCCATGCAGGTGTTTGCCAAACTTGGCACAGGTAGGTTTCTTCGCAGGACTCGGCAGCGAGTGCCAGGAAGTTCAGACTTTCTGAGAGTAAATATGATGTACTTTTTGGTGACTAACAAGTAATTTGAGGCAGTCTGATTTGTCACAGTGTGGTAAAACCCCATTCACTTTAACTTTAGCCCATATCATCATCATTTGTGGAGAGTGACCTAATTGAGTTGAATCTGGCCATAATTTTATCATGTTTACCATAACCAGGGTTAACCCCTGTCTTATTGAGTGACATGAGAAATCTGTGAGGATAAATCTCACTTGGAATATCACTTGATGTTTTTATTTGCATCTATTTTACACATTAAATTATGTAGCATTTTAAATCTGTATAACAACTTTGTATTTCACAATGACAGCTGATTTTTCATCTCACTCACTGTCTCAAGGTCTGGTCAGCTGATGTTTTTCTCTGTATGGCATATGTTGCAGTTGTTTGTTGTGTTGCCAGCAACCACCGTGCAAAACCCTGTCCGCAAAATCCAATCAAATCCACCAAATCTGCCTCGCAATCAAGGACAATGAAGTTTTTGAATTGAACTGTCATGCACTTCTGATTTCCATCCCACATGGGCACACAAGACACAATATCCATAGCTGCAGTTATGTGCAATAAAGTGCATTAAATATTCCACCTGTTTATTCTACAGATCCAACCCATGTGATTGGACTGTACCCCGACCTGCTCCCTTCAGACTATCGCAAGCAGCTGCACTACCCAAACCCTCTGCCCACTCTGTCAGGGGCAGAGCTGGAGAAGGCCCATCTCGCTCTTATTGATTACCTCACACAGGTATCTATGTGTGTGTTTGTGTGTGTGCATGCATGTGTTAAGGCTGGGTGATATGGACAAAAACAGATATCACTGAACCTTTGACCTAATATCTCGATATCAATATAGTGATGATATTATAGAGATGACATTTAGTTCTTTCATGAGATAAAACAGCTACAACAGTCTAATAAGAAAATTGTATCCTTTTACTGTAATGCAGACTTTAAATCCAGGAGAAGACAACATTCATTCCGTATCACAATATTACAATATCTAAAATCCCAGAAAATATCTATTATCATAGCACAGTCTTGCCATAATAATGATAAATTGCTCATCCCTAGTGTGCACATACATGTGTGCATTGTGTAGGGGGATAGATAATGAGGTGTAATAACAAACACGCATACAAATGGTTAAGTTTGAGAAAATTAGTATAAATTATTCAAAGTGTAAATCCATTTTCATGCGTGGTTCTTTTGCAGTTCTGTGCAACCTGCTTCTGAAAAATGTGTCTTGAATTCTTTTTTTTTCTTTTTTTTTCAGAAACGTAGCCACCTTGTGAAACAGCTGAATGACTCCGACCCCTCCACCACATCTCCGCTCATGGAGGGGACGCCCACTATTAAAAGCCGCAAGAAACTCCTGCAGATCATTGATACCACGCTGCTGAAATGTTACCTGCATGTAAGGCCGAGGCTCTCTTCCTGCTCTCTCTCCTAACTCGATTGCAGTCACATTGGGGGATATCTAATTTTAGAGTGAAACATGTTCAATTTCCAATCCTCGGGATAAATTAAGCGCAACCCAACCCAACTGTGACATACAGAAAAAGATCGTATAACACCTTTAATCAGACTTGAATTGTAAGAGCATCTTGGAGATATGTTTGTTTAATCTAAAGCCTTCTCCTCCTGCCCTTTCCCCTAATCTGCACTCATCTGTTCGCAATTTCAATGAATAAATATGTACAGATAATTGGTCTGACTGGAGGGAAAACATGGCCGGGGGGTAGATACTCATGAGTCATGTCATGCTTGTTGATTTACACCCAGACATTGCATTTTTAGTCTGTCAGTGAACCAAATCAGAAAGTTTATATTTTATTTTACAGTAATGTCAGCTCTTAAATATTTGGCCGTGTTCACTGCAAAATGGGGATTTCTCAAGTTCATTATTAAAAACAGGCTTAGAAACTGGCAGGAACACCATCCAGTGAGCTGTACCTCACACGTTGCCAAACATGCCCTGTATATCTGCATAGAAAACTCATGTATAGGTTTAATTTGAGGTAAAAAAAAATGAGTGAGTCAAAGAGGAGTGTGAGGTTTATCACCATTATCGTGTTGTGGCTGCAGCAATGTGTGCGTTGTGTTGAATCGTGGTGGTAAAGACGATTGGCTGACAAAGCAAAGCTCTCAATTTTCTCGGCATTGAGAGGAGCCAGTTGATGTGTTTTCCCTTTATTTCCCTTTACTGGGATCCTGTACTATCTGGAGGAAGTTAATGGAAGAAAAAGGTCTTTTCCCATGTTGGAATAACAACACTGATCCAGATATTTGTGGATGGATGAAAGGAGCCTGGCTTTTATTCCTCTTTCCCTTCTCAGACCAACGTGGCCCTGGTGTCGCCCCTCCTGCGTCTGGAGAACAACCACTGCCACATCGAGGAGAGCGAGTACGTCCTGAAGAAGGCCCACAAGTACAGCGAGCTCATTATTCTCTATGAAAAAAAGGGCTTGCACCAGAAAGGTAAGGGTTCATTGGGTCCACTTTGCCAAGTTATTTATCTAGGATTGAGTCTTAAAAGTCATGATCTATAAAAGCAGAAAACTTAATCAGTCTCGTATTTTTGCATTCTTTTAGCAAATATAAAAATATTTAACTTTTTCTGCCTGTAACAGGTCCTGTGAGCCACAATTACAGCCAAAGCAGCATGCCAAAAACTCGCCATATTAAGAATTAACATAATAAATATCATGATCTTATTTTTCTGAAAACAAGCAAAGAAGAGCTGCCAGTGGAATGAGATAATTTCATTTGTTTTCCAGTGCAAATAAAATTGTTTTTGTAGTTTTATTTAGTCTTGAGACAGATGGAGCGATCTGCCTTATTTCAGTCTATTTATTAGTGAGTCAGAATAGTTACCTGGCCTTGACTTTAAAAAAAAAAAAGACATATTACTTATGTCAATACAGTTGGCTTGAATAATTAATAATAAGTCCAGAAAATGATTAATGTAACGCCTCCGCAATCAAAAACTTGAACACCCTGACATTTCAGATCCAAAACACTGTTAAGGATAGTGTTACAAATGTACTGTAGCTCTAAATGGCTTAATATAATATCTGCAGGGGGGTAGGGTTGTTGGGAATGGACGTGGTGGTAGTGCAGCTATTTATGCCAAATAGTATTTTATTTCATTTTCACTATAAAAACAATTTGAATTCCATTGGTTGAAGTATGGGATGGGGCGTAATAATTCATTTAAAATGGTGGGGATTTGCAGGCCTCCTTCAGCTGTTGTTGGCTCCCTTGGTAAACTGGCAGATCTGCTCTCTTCTTATGTCGAGTCAGATTTGATAAGCATGCGAGGCTTTAATCAGGATGGGTTTTAACAGATGTTTCTGATTATTTTAAATAAAAATGCATTGATCTTAATTGATGGCAGACTGTTAAAGAGCTAACGTTAACAGACTTGAACCAAATCAACCCTTCCTGATCTAACTTTATCCAATATGCCAGGAAATATCATCACCAGCAGTGTTTTTGATCTTGATATTAGGGATCACTGCCCTGTTGCTTGCATTACATGAGAATGAAGAGAACCTGACCACGTTTTGTCATTAAGGGAAACCTCTGGAGCCTTAATTAAAAATTCTTTATGCATGACCTCTGCCATAATGAGCCATGTTACTCTACAAATCCCCGAGGTCGAATTGGCACCGAACTTCCATCTAAGCATTTTTAAATCTTTGGCTGATAAATGTGCTCCGTTCAGAGAGTTTCCAATAAATGACAGATTTGGTTCTCTCACAGATTTTCAGTATTGTTTTAATCAAGAAACAAAGCTTGGACAGTGACATCACGCACAGGGAACCCTTGTGATTGGCTCGCCCTCAAGAAATAAATGTGCCCCCTTTGTAAGGAAAGCCAAATCAGAATATTACATTAACTCAGTCATGAGCATTTGCGTTGAGTTTTTGTTTTTCTCTGCGCATTTAAGTCGTCACTCTTGGAGAAGAGGCTTCCTGTCCTTTATTGTGTTTTTCAATATTAAATAAAAGATGAAAGCAAAGAGATATTGCCACTAGAAAAGCGAATGAAGCAAGTGAAACTGCACTGGGAGAAACTGTCTTTTTTCCATTTGTTCAAAGAAGCTTTGAAGAGTCAAATTTCAATTAAATGACTTAAGACAGACAGTTTTTTTTTTTTGCAGTGGGAGATAAATCATCATGCAACGCATGACAGATAAGTCAACCAAATGGGTAATGACAGATTTCGCCGAGTTCAAGTTTATTCATCAGAGTTTACTTTGTGTGTCACCAGCACACAAATAAATGCATAACAATAAAACACAAAGAAACATCTGTACCCAATTTCTCTTTCAAATTGGTCGTTGAATTCTGAGGTTTTGTGTTCAGATGACAGATCACTCGAGCTGGCTTGATGCCAGGCCCACGCCTGCCTTTGTCAGTATGCTCCTCACTGCTTTCCAATGCAGGCTGAGCCGCTCTAAGTCGAATTGTTCCATTGTGTTTAAAATTGTTGGGTATCTGTTACGAGCTTGTTGTAACAAAGCTGTACTCCGGGCAAAAGGGTGGATCAGCTCCGTCAGGCTACACAATTTATCTCAGAGGAGGTTCCCCGCATGTGGTCGACCCGTCATCCTCCTAGATCAGAGCTGTCATAATGTTATTTGGTTTGTGGCGGCATTTTGTGGCGGATTCTGGGCTGTTCTCGCGGAGCGCGGCTGGTTTTAATCAGCCCGCTGCAATTTGCTCTCGTGATGTCATGCAGCCTCTCTCTCTCTCTCTCACTCTCTTTCTCCATCTCTGCCAATTCAAACCAGCTGTTCCCCGGCCACCAATTAACATGATGCATCTGCCACATCCAGTTTCTGTTGACGGAGGAATTATGTAACGCAGCGCGCACGCATTATAGTAGATGACAACTTGCAGCTTTCCGTCAGCCGGCCTAATCTCGCATTTGTTCTCGCTCCCACTTCTTCTCCCCTCTCCCAGCCCTGCAGGTGCTGTTGGATCAGTCCACCAAGGCGAACTCTCCGCTGAAAGGCCACGAGCGGACAGTGCAGTACCTCCAAAGACTCGGTAAAGCTGAACCCTCAAGCAAGCCTGTTTTAACTTAGGGTATCAGAATCAGAATCTCAGCTGTGGCATCCCAGCCAGATTTGTTTAATTTGCTGGGGAACTTTTTTTTTTCACACGGATTCAATGTTCGCTGGCATGTGTGGTCTGTTCTCTATCATACATCCAGCACTTTCCCTTTGGCCTGAATATGAAATTCTGCTGTTCCTTGTACCACATGTATCAGTATTTATTGTGTATCTCAGTAGGTTTCAGTATGTCAGTGTACTGGTGATACTAAGACAAAGGCCGTGTCCACACGAGTCAATTTAAAAGCACTTCTTTACTTTCTCAGTTTTGGGCTTCCATCCACGTCACACTGAGCCAGCGATTTCCTCCCATTAAAACGGGGCTTATCGAAAACTCTCCAAAACAAGTGAACTACCAGCCATCCACAACACCATAGCAACCGCCTAGCAACACCGTCACAAGCATCCAGAACACCATAGCAGCAGCTTAGCAACACCCCAGCAACCACCTAGGGCACCATAGCAACACCCTAGCAACCACCTAGAAAACCATCACAACCGCCTAGCAGGACCATAGCAACCATACAGAACACCATAGCAACCACCTAGCAACACCCTAGCAACCACTCACAAGACCATAGCAACTGCTTAGCTACACCCTAGCAACCATCAACAACATCCTAGCAACCACGTAGCAACTACAACAACATGAACATATCAGTGTCAAATGAATTAAAATCTTGATGTGATTACTTGGCAAATACCTGGTCTCACTGGTAAACAGATGGGACCATGTTTCAGATCATTGGTGGTCTATCTGTCACTCCAGTTAGTGCTAGCTAATCTCAAAATTAATACCACATTTCTCATAAACCATGCTTCCTGTCACAGCAGATGTAAAATATTTTTTCTTTATTGAAGAAGATGTGCATGATGGAAGAGACTCTTTTTTTTTCCGCATCAGCATTTCATTTGTTCCACTATCTTGTAATGAGCCTCTGTCCTTATTTGTATTCCTCGGAGCTGCTTATTAGAGTTAAACTTGTCTGTCTGCTGTAATCCATCCCACAGGAATGGAGAATTTAGGGATAATCTTCGAGTTCTCCCCCTGGGTGCTGAAGATCTGTCCTGAGGATGGTCTGAAGGTGGGGACATAGACATTCATCCATAAATTAACTTGCACCAGTCAAACGTAGTGAGATACACACCCCAAGATCAGATATATTAAAACAGTCACTTTGTTTTTATTCCATATACACAAAATGACAATGTTATTGTCCATTATTTATAACAAAAGCTTAAAAATCTCCCTTCTCCTACAGATCTTTACCGAGGACCTGACAGAGGTGGAGACGTTACCCAGAGACAAGGTGCTGAACTTCCTGAAAGAGGGTTTTAAAGAGCTGGCCATCCCTTACCTGGAGCACATCATCTACACCTGGGAGGAGACGGGACCTGAGTTTCACAACGTGCTGATCCAGCTCTACCTGGAGAGGGTGCAGGGCCTCATGAAGGAGTATCTCAAATCACTGCCAGAAGGTACGAGCCAGGGACTTCAGTGATGCACGATGTCATCAGACTTTGACGCTTGGCTGTGTCAGTGCCCATGTGACTTGAGTTATTTTTATTTATGGTGTAATACATTGAAACTAACTTTTTACCTCTGGGGTGCAGCAATTGGCTGAATCAGCAGAATTATAGAAAGGCAAGGACACCAATGCTCAGTGATGTCAGCAGAAGGAAGTTGACAAGACACACAGCTCTACACCTTATACACACACACACACACACACACACACACACACACACAGCCATGCTGCTCACAAACAGCCATTCCCAAGAGGCATCAAGTGAAACCCTTTCTCCTCACAATTAAAAAAGCATGGCCTTATTTTGTGTTTGAGCAAAGTTATAGGCAAAAAAAAAAGTCTTGCAGCAATGTTTTCCCCAAAATACAAACCAATGGAGGATGAAGCTCACATTAATGAGACTGGATCGCTCCGTGCCCGAAGGTTTTCTGTTGCCACACTTAGGCCTGTCAGGCCGTGGCCTTCTGCAAGGCTTAGAAGTCTCCCTGAATTATTAATATTTCACTGGATTGTGCATGCACATATATAATTGCTGTAGTTGTAGATACAACTACTAAGTTTAATAAGAACTTGTGTAAATTATTGTTATTAGAACTTTTCCAAAATGTTAGTCGCTCATTCAGCTACCAGAAACCAAAAGGGCAGCAGGTTTGATTGTCACAGCAGTCAGTGTGTCTTATCAAACTTTCCTCGAGCAAAACAAACTCAAATCCCCTCTTTCAGTGGAAGTTGCTCTAGATTTGAGAATCCATGTATAAAAGCCTAAAATTAAGTGTAAATGTCACAGCTGAAGGGCAACGTGACCCTGGAGGGAGCTTATTCTGGGCTGTGCCGTTCCCTGAATAGCACAAGCCTCTTAACAAAATTCCCCCCAATCACACTTTGAAATCAACTTAGCGCCGAAAGCATCATTTATTTTTCTTATTTTTCCACTGTGATTACATCGCCGCAGATGAATTCGGGTTGCCTTTAGTTTGTCATCCAAATAATTGTCTCTCACAGCTCTGCTAGTAAAGCCTGTGTCAGGGCTCATTATGAAGTCTATCCGTCTCCGCTTATTTGTGCCTTTTAATGCCTATCCAGGGACGATGCATTGAAATGGGCCTTTTGGGTAATGCTGGCACATTTACCGTGATGCTGATTAATGTTCTCTCTGCCAGTGAGATAAACTAATAAAACCAAGCAATTAAATAAATAAATCTGTCCTTGGGGCAGGTTATTGTCACACAGCTTGCATCATGGCTGGCATTACAGTTCACAGCCCATGATATTAGGATATTATTAATCTGAGATTATTGTGATCCTCAAAAATGAAATGTCACTTTTACGGTTAAAGAGACTCTTTGTTTATTTTCCCCTCAGCGCTCAGTTCAGATTCTCTTCAAAGAAAATGTAATTAAACCAAGACGCAGATGAACTAGATATTTCTGTTTCAACTTGGGAAAGCAAAGACTTTGAATTGTAATAATACAGCACTATCACACTGAGAATGTTGACATAAAATACAGGTTTATTTTACCGAATATTCTTCCTGTTCATGACTGTCTTCCTGTGCTAGTTTGATGATTTAGTAACGAAATAGATTGAAAACTACCACAATTAAACTGCTGCAGTTTAAACAACGCCTGTCTGTCTGGTTGCAGGTGTGCCAGCTGTTTCTGCAGGGAAGGAGAACGGAGACCTGGGCGACTTCAGGACCAAGCTGTTGACTTTCCTGGAGATTTCTGTCAGCTACGAACCAGAAAGACTCATCAGTGACTTCCCCTTTGATGGTAAGCACCCAGTTCACACTTTAATGACGTCAACAACTGTAAAGATTGGACAAATGGTGTATGACTTTTGTTTGCATCACAAATTTAAATTCAGCATAAACCGCTTTCTTCTACATGAGGATTGAACTTTTGAACAAGTCGGCTTAAAATCACAAAATGTGTGCCTGCGTTCAGAATTTCTTATTGCCCAATGTATGTTTTTCATTTTACTGGGTCAAGGTTTATGAAGTGTTACCTGAGTCAGCACATGTGTTATGCTTGTACTGAAGTGTTTAACTGTTACTTTAGTCGCCCCATGCGCTGTGAGCTTCTTGCACTTTTGACCTCGTTTTTCCATCTCGCAGGCCTGCTGGAGGAACGGGCCCTGCTCCTGGGTCGGATGGGTAAACACGAGCAGGCGCTCTTCATCTACGTCCACATCCTGAAAGACACCCGCATGGCAGAAGAGTGAGTATAGTCCGACTAAAACTACAGACAGATTCATTAATAACACCAGGTGAATGATGGCAAAGTTGGTAACCTTTAGCAGACATTTTTCTTTCTGTGCACTTATCATTTAGAGGCTCTTTTCTGCAAGACTTTGCTTGTATATAGTGAAAATAACAGGAATTTAGAAGCGCATTTTCTGCTTTTGCCAGTGCAAACATAATTAACTCGACTGCATTGGCCAGTGGATTAAAAAAAACAGTTAATTCCTCCCTGCAAACACAATTAACTGCCGCCTTTTCTGCCTACCAGCCAAATGAAATAAGTCATGTGACTTCATTATGTCATCCTGATAGTTTCAGTTCTGTGTGCCTCCTGGTTACATAAGTTCAGTCAGTTCGTCACCATGGAAACAAAGGTAACTTCCTTAATTTATCCTAATAGATGGATGAAGTTGTTCCTCTGTGTGCTCTCTCTGCAGGTACTGCCACCGGCATTATGACAAACTGACCGAAGGAAATAAAGATGTAGGTAGCTTTTATATTTTTTCATGTGTTTAGTTCAATTTTTTCATACGTTTAGTTTCACTATTTTTTTTTCCCTCTTGGTTTGATGATTTTGGCTGCTTTTTTAAATTAATTTTTCATTTTTATGCTTTGCTGCCTAAGGTGCCTTTGTGTTTCCTGAAAGCACTATACAAATACGATGGATTATTAATGGCACTGGCAACTGATGAATGGACATATTTCCACTGTCCCACAGAAACCTCTCACCTCCAGTTTTTCCTTTTTATTGAACCATAACTGAAAGCTGATATTGTTCCATGTGTGTGTAAAATGTTGCCTCACGCTGACACCAAGCCAGACTAATAATAATAATACAGAGGAAATGATAAAATATGCAGTCAAAGGGAAAATAAACAACTTGTTACCAGTTTTTGAAAACTTCAGTTAAGAAAATCTCTCTGTTGAATGTTATATTAGATCTTGCACTGTGTGTCGTTTTGCACCACAGCATGTTCTGCAAATCTGTCTGGTCAATTTTTTTGTGTTACAAATTACACGAGTCTGTTTGAGATAATATGTGAACAGTTATTGACCGCTGCATTTGCCCCCCGCAGGTTTATTTGTCTCTGCTGCGAATGTACCTGTCTCCTCCTGACGTCCACTGCCTGGGGCCCATCAAGATGGAGCTGTCCGAGCCTCAGGCCAACCTGAAGGCCGCCCTGCAGGTCCTGGAGCTGCACCACAGCAAGCTCAACACCACCAAGGTAAAAAAAAAAAAAAAAATCCATTTAGCAGCAAGACAGCGCCGCCCATTAGGTCAAACGCTTACAAATAAGTGTATTTCTATCTTTTGGTTGGATGGAGTTTACAGCATCAGGACAGTTCAGACAGTGTCAATTAGGTTATCAGTCACAGAGAAGTCCTTTACTTTGAAATGTTTTTTGGCACTGAGATTAAATTCTTGTATTTAAATTAAATTTCCCCGTATGGTGAAGTGCATCTGGCACTTCAAAACAGCTGGTTAAAATACCAAGAAATATCTGCAACTGACCCTTCGCTCTTGTTCACATCCAGTCATTATCGCTAATTCAGACGAGACGCCAGGGCAGAAATGAGATTGATAGTAATCGTTGCATGTTGGCTGGAATTAAGAGGTAAAATAACACGATTAAAGATGGAACACATTCCCACAAGATTAGTCATTTGGCATTTGGTGTGGACTTTAACAGCGTTCCCACTGGCCTTTTTAAAGGTTGTAGATTTGAGAAAAAATGAAACAAGCCATTTAAAGTTTTTGAAAGTGGGTGGCTGGTCTTGAGTTTTTTTAATATTCATATTTATCTGCAACTCAGCACCAACTGTTTCCATCCGGAGGAAAAACATGAGGTGGATATTTCTGCATTTAAAACAAGAGATTTCACAATTTCACCAAACAAGGCCTTGAAAATCCTTGAGAATCCTTGGAATTTGACGCCCAAGTGAATATGGGAGCCCTGATTTAAGCTCAGAGTGAACTTGATGTATGTTTGCACGGCTGGGAACGATAAAGTTGGTTGTGCAGGACAAGATCCTGAAAACTCAACAATGAGTGTGATCTCTGTTTGGCAGCTGTCTGCATTCTGAATATGAAATTCCTCCCAAACATGCATTTTGACTCCCTGCTCCCACAACCAAAAACTGAATTAAAACCTGCTGGGCTCAAAACCAGCCGATAACCTTCTCTGCATGTCATCCTCTCTCTATGTTTCATGGCACGCTCTGACGATAAATAAAGAACATATGCCTCCAAGTAAGCCGGTTGGTTCTGTGTTTCTCAAGCTGCCAACTGCTCGCTCCACACGGTGCCACACACACACCCACCCTGTGTTGGGTGAAAACCCAGGGTCACCCAGCAGACGCTCTACCCCTTTCCTCCATATCTTATCTCAAAGGAAGTGAACCAGAGTGTGAAGGCCCTCCGCTGAGGCCCTGTAAATATTTTAACAGCGAAACCTGCTCGCTTTTTGCCGCTATCGGTGATGCTCTCGCTCATGTGCAACGCGGCGTAACAGATTGCGCGGCATCGGCGATTTTTAAAGTGGATGTGATTGTGTGTGAAAGGCACCGGCGATCTGTGTCCGACCGCCGACGTGTCGAATTAAGAGTTTGTCAGAGGGAACGCTGCAGGTTTACGGGGTCGGACCCGCAGGCCGGAGCTCTTCATTTCGCCTTGTCCTGCCGCTCCGTCTCCCTGCGCTCCCTCATTGACTTTAATGGCACCCTGCATTCATTTCCCCTGGCCTCGCTCCCAGAGCCGGCCCTGCCAAGAGAGAGAGAGAGTGGCAAAGAGGGCGAACAAAACTCCTGACGTGAAGCTTGTTTGTTTCTTTTTAACTTTTTAGAGAAAGTTGAGCTGCACAGTTGCTCTTTTTTCATCTTACCTCACAGTCACAAAATTACAAATTCTCAACTCGGAGCTGCCCAGTATGACTCCAATCGTCTGATTTTGATCACTGTGGGTGGAAATATTCATACTGATTTGAGTCTAACAAGCAAAAAGGTGACAAGAACATCAGACATCACATCTAATTGATTTCCTTGACTGTCCTCACAGAAGTGAGTTAATTGAGTTATCATGATTCCTAATGGTTTCATGGAACAACAGTGTGAAACAAGTGATTTGGCAATTTTCTGCTCCCTTGATGGAATATGCAACATGATATTATTACTTTGGAAATGGGTATTATTTTTTAAAAAGCCCAGATCATTGCCTGTGAAAAGCCCCCTGAAAGAGAAGGAGTCATACCTTCTTAAAGTTTAATTTGAATTCATGCAACAATGGAGAAAGAAAATGAGTAAATTACTGCCGTTCCTAGAAGCAGCGGCACATTACAATAACAACATATTTCAATTTAAAAGCAAATGCAACAATTCTGCATACTTTAAAATCCAGCTGGAGACTTTTAACCATCGTGTCCTCTGATGAACAAAGTTCTCTCAGATAATGAAAGGATTGTGAGGTTGCCCCCTTTTTCAAATTCCTCGCACAGTCTCTGGTAAACAATAAGAAACAAGGTCACATTTCTTGTTCCCAGGCTATCAACCTCCTCCCGGCAAACACGCAGATCCGCGAGATCCGGGTTTTCCTGGAGAGCGTCCTGGAGGAGAAGGCGCAGAGGAAACGCTTCGACCAGGTGCTGAAGAGCCTGCTGCAGGCCGAGTTCCTCAGGGTGAGTGGTGGAGAAGACGGGTTTGTTTTGGATGAATGGAGATAAAAAAAAAACGCCTGTGAATTTACCCTGTTATAATAAAAATAACCTTGAATGTGTCGAGCTGCTGATGGATAAATTTACTAAACCCTTACTAAAGAAAAGGCTTTTCCGTCTGTCTGTCCTTTGAGAGATGCTTGTGATGGAATGCTATATACAGTACATTTTAAAAAATTAACCAGCGTGCTACTTTATTGATCCCTGTGGGGGGAACAAAAAAACCCTTTTATTTGCTTGGCTCTGAGAAGGTCAGAGCACAGCTACAAGACTGCACCGCTTCATTAATTTGTCTCAGGACGTTTCAGCAGGGTGGATGTTTCCCGACATGGCAACCTCGAGCCTGAAGGACGTTGGGTTGAACTAACCTTGAGGATGTAGATCAATAGATAATTCAGTTTACTTCCTGGGTTTGTGTCTGCTGCCTGAGCTGTCGGGCAGTTTGAATTATGACTAAATTCTTAAGTGTATTTATTTATTTATGTGTATATGTACTTAATGCCAAGCAAAATTCAGTAATATGACATTTTTAAGCAAATTAGTTCATTTTGTTGCTGTTGGTAATCTGTTGATATAACAGCAGTGATTAGCTATATTTAGTATCAAAGCTTTATTTGCTGGAGGCAGAATTCAAAGGCAGCTCTGCCACAGAAACGGGTCTCGACTGTGTCAATTGCGCCGTCTGTCTCCGCTCACCTCAACATGTTCCCTCATGTTTTCAGGTGCAGGAGGAGCGCATCTTCCACCAGCAGGTGAAGTGTGTCATCACCGAGGAGAAGACCTGCAGAGTCTGCAAGAAGAAAATAGGAAACAGGTGCCTGCAAGTTCACAAGCTGAGGTTTTTTCTTAAAAGGGGGACTTTTTCTCCACATGTACTGGTTGTATGATGATTTTTTTTAAAGATACCTGG
This sequence comes from Holocentrus rufus, assembly GCA_900302615.1. NCBI lineage: Eukaryota > Metazoa > Chordata > Actinopteri > Holocentriformes > Holocentridae > Holocentrus > Holocentrus rufus. Next base: position 41,258 of record OMLF01015654.1, read on the forward strand.
GAAATTTTATTCCTCTTCTTCCATTTTCAGTCATTCTTTTGATGTGGTCTAATCATATTTCAGTTTTTTAATAACTTCCAAGATCATTTATGCCTCTGTTTATTATGTACGCAGCTTTCTTAGTCAGCTCATGTAAATTTCAATTAAACCTGTTTATTCTGCACTGCGTCACAGTAGATAATCTTAATGACAGGTTTCTTTCTCTCTCTCTCTCTCTCTCTCTGTTGTTCAGTGCTTTCGCCAGGTATCCCAACGGAGTCGTGGTCCATTACTTCTGCTGCAAAGACCGCACTGTGTGTCCCACTGAGCAGTAACTCCCCCCCCTCCCTGCCTGACACAAGCCACACCGGGGGGGGAACAAACCCCGCAGTGACTGTTCTCTGACAATTTGATAATTTGACGTTCAGCCATCCCTGAAGGACGCTGGAAAGTTGAAAGAAGGTCGCCGGTAAACAGCCGGGCAGCGGAACCCGAACTCAATCCACATTCGGTGGACGCTTTTATCCGAAGCGCCTGATGTTTACCATGAAAGCATATGTTTTGTTTTTGTTTTTTTGACCCTGGCACTGTTTGTGTCATGCTCCACCCGCTGAGCTAAACAGGACGTCCCACTACAAGTGAGGCCGTTGGCTTTCTCCCTCTCTCTCTCCCTCTCTCTCTCTCTCTCTCTCTCTCTCTGTGCATGAGGTAACAGGTGGAATGTCCGGGGTCGGTGTGCAGGAGAGAAACTTTAGAGAAACAGGGAGAGAGACTGACATTTGAAAGCATGCGTCCCCCTCCTGTAACGCTAGAAGGGATTCACTCCCCTCAGAAGAAAATGGACGCTATTGACCGAGCCGCTGGAGAGGGAAAGGACCTAAACAGCGAAATGTCCTCGTTCTGAGCAGCAGGGGACCAGTAGAAGCCCTGGTGGTTGTTTTTCTCTTCTGTCCCTCCCTCCCACCTCCTCCTCCTCCTCCTCCTAACACCCTGTAAACCTCAAAACACCGCTTCTTGATATGCCATAGACTCTACAGAAGTATTCTTAAATGCCTTGTGTGACTCTTAAGATTGTACTCACAGTGAAACCGGCTGTCTTGTTATCATATATTTTTCGTTAGCATGTGTTGGTTCAGGTTTGATGGATTACGTCTCAGCAAAACCACCTTCAGCTCATGCTTCATTTGTATGGTGTATATTAATTTAAATATTTGAGCAGGACACTCCTCCATAGACTATATGCACAGCCTTTTTTTTTCGTAATTCTAACATTTTGAATGATTGCTGTCAGAGGAGAGAACCATTCTCAAACCCATTTTTGAAGTCTCGTCTTTGTTCATGTTGATTTTGTTTTTTGCTGGAAGTTTAAACCCATTCTTTAATTATTTTTTTCCCCCAAGGCAGATTACAAAAGTACGGCACTTTAAAAGTGGATGGATGTCCTGTTTATTTATTGTGAAGTCACGCGTCGGCCTGATCAAAACTGGATGAAATGTGACGGACTTGAAGGTACGGTGGATCTGTGCATTTGGAAGGCAGCGTTGTAATCAGATGTGTCCGTCTGCCGTCCAGCCGGGAGGTAAATTAAGAAGCAGGACTGCCAGGTTCATTGGAGAAGAACCGCATGTAATCAAAATTCCCCCTTTGGAAATTTAGCTTTTAATTCAGGCTGGATTACAGTGAGTCGGGGTTCCTGCTCAAGGACACTTCAGACAGGTCACACAAGTCTCTCGAACCACTAAGCCATGTTCCTGGTGATTGGAAAATGAAACTAAAATATGCCTTCTTAAAGCATGCCATGTTGCAATTAATTATCGACAAATATCTAATGAAGGCTTCAGAAGTTGTAGCATTTTTTTTAAGAGTCTCCTGCTTCTTAAATTCCCCCCCACCCACCTCTCTCTCTTGCTCTCTTGAGGTTTTGCACGAATTCTCTGGTAAAGACTGTTGCACCATTTTTTTTTTGTGGGAACATTTGTACCACTGTGTATACTGTACAAAGGGTGCGGTTGTTAATGAACGATTTCTCATTGAGGCAATTTAGCTGTGAGAGGCGACCCAACAGGTTCCATTTGTCTGTTTGGCTTTAATCTGTAATAAACTTGCGTTTCCACTCATGTTTGTTTGTGTGTAATGCCACCATCTGCCGAGTTTAAACAGTTGGACTGCTGGTGTTTATTTGCATATGTCTGTCATCTGTTATTTTTCCCTTCCATGTAGAACTAATGGACGTGAGAATGAACTGAAATGGCTTCACCTGTCTTGTACTGGATTCCTCTTCAGCGTAAAAGTGGATCTGTCCTGCATAGTAGAAGCTGAATCACTAAATCACAAAATCACTAAAATACCCGACTCAAGTCTAAGTACCGTGCTGCTGAAATTTTACTTCAGTAAAAGTAAAATTAAAAATGTAGTAATCTGATTAAGTAGCTCATCTAAAATGTATTTGCCCTTGGACTAAAAAAATTTTTTTCAGAGAGGAAAACGTTACTGTACATGTGATCTTTTTTCCATGCAGTTCTAAAAGGACGAGAGTTCAAACTAGATTATTTTAATTTGAAAAATGATAAAGGGCACAAAACCGTATTACACGTCCTCGCTAAGTGTCTGTTTACTGCAACTGGCTTCACACCTGAACGGTTTACAGCTGTCCAGATGTTTATTTATGCACAAAATCTGTGCTCTAATAGATGTCATTTAAATAACATTGTAATTAATTACACTATTAAAACAAAAGTATACATTATTAAATGTAAAATTTATGACTAATGAATACTTAAAAAAAGAAAAGTGACTCAATTACAAGTCTGCATAAATGTGACTTTTTTTTTTTCCTCACCACAGTTCTTGCAAATGAAGTTTTCCTTTATATAGCACAACGTTAAATTACAAAGAACACATAATGTAGAACATTCAGTGCTGCTTTTGATTAACAACATCAAGCTGAACAACTGATTTTCCTTAATTGCAAAGGCTTTCTGTTGCACAACTTTACAACACACTGGGACAAGTTCCACTGAGCTTTTATGTGCTAAATTCTTTGTTTCAATTAAAAAGAAAGAACTTCAATTATCTTAAACCCAAATCATGATGCAAACCGAACCGTGGCCTAAAAACAAAGGTACAAACCGAACCGTGGCAAAGGTTATCGCACCCTTAAAAGGCATTTTGGATTGAAACATTTAATATTCTCCTGGTCAGGGCCGATGTCTTTAAATAGACAACGGCAGCTCCACTTATCTATTCACGGACAGCATCTCCATCTCATCTGGAAGCTCTTCCCCAGATAGGCCCATTATCCCGGGGCTAAAGCACCAGAGAATACCTACACTGTTACTCGTCCCGCTAATGGATTTTCTGCGCCGAGCCGAGCCAGCCGCAGCAACAGAATCACAACAACACGACTGCTGAGCAACGGAGTTAGTCACACACTTGCTGCAGAGTCTGCCAACTGCTTTCTACATCGGGGCCACGGATGGATCCTGATGACTCCCCGTCTGGGCAGGGAGACAGGACCGGAGCGGAGAACACGGCCCAAATGAGGAGAATATGTTTGGCTGATAGACGCATCATTAGAACATATGGGGAGCTCATGGTTTCCCAGCTTTATACAATCACACTGGCACTTGATCATATGGAGGCCCCTTGTGCCTTTGAGAAAGCACTGTCCGTGAGCGAGCGCGCTGAATAATTTACTACGCTCCAAATTGTTGCAGCTCTCTGTTTCAGCGTGTTGCGCCGGGGATGCTGTCATGTCTTGGAAGGGCGACGGCGTGCGCAAATGGAAAAGATGTTCGAGCTGAAAGCCGGGAGGCCAGCAGGAGTTTGCCCGGCGTAACTCGGCCCACTTAGGTTTTATGTTCTGCAAAGCCACCGGACACGTCAGAGGCGGAAAACGGTCATTAAAACAGTCCCAGGTTTGTGTAAATAGACTCAGGATTAAAAGGAGTAACTAGAACCATAAAGAGTTTTTTGGATCGTCCCCATAGGAGAACTCTTTATGCGAAGGATGGTTTTGCAAAGACGCCTAGAACCCTTTCAGAGGGTTCTTCATTCATAAAGGGTCCAGTGGAACCCCCAATATGAGGGGCTGTACAGAGAAACCTTTTATGATGTAATAGTTTTACCCAGAATCCTCTTTGGGGGTTCTATCTGGAACCTTTTTACCTTATACGAGTTGTTCCAAGAACTGTCCCAGGACGTTTCATCCAAGACCCCTTTTATATCCCAAAGGGTTCATCTAGAACGCACTTAGCAGGTTTTCCAAAGAGCCACTTTATATTCCAAGGGTTTCAACTTACACCCATGTAGGGGGCTCTAAATAAAACGCTTCAAACCCTTTTTGAATAAAAAGAAATGGGTTCCTTGATGCAAACTTTGGTCTTAAAAAGAACCCTCAAAGAACTCTTTCTTTTTTCCAGATATAAAGTTCTGGGTCAAACCTTGCCCCTTAAAGAAAAACCCTTTTGGAACCCTTATTTCTATGAGTGTATAGAGTGTATTATGATGATGATGATGATGATGATGATGGTGATGCTCAGTGGTTTTAGACACTGAAACTTCCGTCTGTTTATCCCTTGAATCCGTCACAGTCTGCAGCCTCAATACCCGCTTTCACAATTTGGGGGATTGTAGAAAAGCTTTTTGCCGAACTTATTATTGCTGAGTGTGGCTCATACAATCACAGACTTACACACACACACACACACACACACACACACTGACAGCTGGGACCCTGGTAAGCCTTATCAGCAGCAGCAACAGGATAATGCAACCCATTTCTTGGAAGTAAATGGTCTGAAACAGCAACTTTGGAAATGTATTTCCGTGGGAATTTATTTCTGTGTGCTTTTTTTTTTCTAATTTCATTTCTTTGTTTTAGTGTTTGTGAGATGTGTGTGTAGTAGGCAGGGCAGGGGTGTTTGTGTGTGTGTGTGTGTGCTGTGGGGA
>OMLF01015659.1:9659-21472 GCA_900302615.1 Holocentrus rufus
GGGGGTACGACTGTGTCAGGGGAAGAGTCAAAGTTCACGACCATTCACTTGTGCTGCATTAATATCACATGGGAAAGGTGGAACACTCAAGCTTCCGAATTGAACATAAAGTTCACCTCAGATTTCAGGTGTCATATACTACTTGGAAACTTTCACTTCCAGCAAAAAAATATTCCAAATTAAGTGCAGGAAACAATAGATTAATTTCAACTCAATTTCCCCAAGGGGATCAATAAAGTATTCTGATTCTAATTCTGATTCAAATACAACCATCAAAATTAACAGTTTTCATTATGTGCCCAAATTCCTGATCACAACCATGGCAGGACACAACTATTGGCTGGAATTTTGGTTTGTAGTTGATGCTGCAATATCTGCTACGCAGTAAAAACTGAACCCACGTGAATGTGTATTAAGCTGAAAAAGCTGATCAGGAGCAATCAACATCTGCAAAAACATCCCTCGTTGCATCTTGACAGCATCAGATGTGTTGTCAAAACTTTCAAAGTTTTGGGCAAAATATCCTTTTTCCAGCTTATCCAGACTGAGGCAAGATGTTCTATACCATTCTCACCTCTGTACATCCACTGGTTCAGTTCCTATGGGTAGCATATTATGTTAGCTTAGCATGAAGACTTGAAGCCTACAGGAAACATTAGCCTGGCTCTGTCAAGGTGAAAAGATAAACCTTACAGCAACTCTGGAGCTGTCTTATTTACACAATGTATCATGTATTTGAAATACATGGATTAAAAAAAAAAATAGAATTTAGATGGTTGGAACTATAACCATTGAACACGTGTTCAGTGGTTGTAGCTCCAAGCATCTAATATATACATGATACATTGTGCAAATAAGACAGCTTCGGAATTGCTATAAGGTTTTTTTTTTCACTTTGACAGAGCTAGGCTAATGACTCCTGTAGACTTCAAGTCTTTATGCTAAGCTAACACGAAATGCTACCCATAGGAACCAAACCAGTGGACATGCAGAGGTGAAAATGGTAAAAATGGTATCAAACATCTTGTCTGGGTAAGTTGGAAGAAGAGTAAGTTGGAAGAAGGGTATTTTGCCCAAAACCTGGAGTATTTCTTTAAACCACTGACCATGTGGGATTACTTGGCACTGACCACATAAATGGGAAGCAACAGGGGAACTATAGGTGGTATGCTGCATCAAAGGAGGCTGTGGATTGCATATGATCCATCAGAATGGTCCTTGTAAACTGGTTAACAATTTAAGTTTGTTTTAGCCAACAGGCATTGCAGCAAATCAGTCGACTGTGTTTTAAATGCGAGAGGAAAACTAAGCTCAGTGATAACCTGACTTGTCCTGTCGTGACATGCGACTGACTTCTGGGAAAAATAGCAAACGTGGCTGTACATGTAACACTTAACAGTAGGCCAAATGTGACACTGATCTACTGTGATTCCTAAAATCCGATCAAACTACATACAGTAAGACAAAACAGTTGAATAAAATAAGTTTGATTTGCAGCGCCGGACCTTATTGGTCCAGGCACTTCTGACTTGAATAAGCACCTGAACGCCGTTATGTATGTTATAAATTACCTAGTTTACGAGCACCAGAATGCGATATTAGGTAGGGTTAGACTGATATATAGTCAGTGTTGTCCACCTCCCTGATCACAGTATGTTTTATTATTGTGTTAATATCAAATGTCTGGCCAAAGAAGTCACTCCAGTATGGTGTGGGAGGATCTAACTCAGCCTGCACTGAAACCTGCCTCTCCCTGCTAACCAGCCTGAAAAAATTTCATCACTATGGCTTGTAGTGAATACTTTTAGCGTTCCATAAATAAAATATCAGGGGCTTTTCCGCCATAATAAGAATAAAAATTTGGGGGGAAACGCTGAATTCTTGTCGCTGTTTTGGATATTTCTGGCATGATCTTTAAAGAAAGTGAGTGATAGCATGGATTATCGCGCAGCTTCAATTAAAAAATACCAGTATTGGCCTTCAAAATTTCATACCGGTCGAACCCTAACGTTCGGCTTGGGGTGCAGGCGGCGATGGTGACACTGCAGGGAGGAGAACTTCTGTGTCTTGGAGGGGAGAAGAGATGATAGGAAATAAGAGAAGGAGAGAAAAGGGAAAAGAGGGAGAAGACAGGACAGGAGGAGGAGAGGAGGCGGAGATTCTCTGTCTATATCTACGAGGGAAAGTGCTAAACACACAAAGCAAATGGAACAGGAGAGAAGAGGGCATGGTTACTACTGGGATGATAATATTCAATCAGAACCATAATAATAATAATGATAATAATAATAAATTGAATATTAATTAAGAATATTAATCATCATAATAATCATTATCATCAGGATAATAATAATATTACAGAATAAATCTCATATTTCATATCTCATATAGTTTTTTCTTTTTTTTTTTTCACATTTTTCTCTGTTGAAATACAGTGATCTCCTCAGAGCGGACCAATGAGGATTCAGCCTCCGCTGGCTCCAATTGGCTGTTGCATATGACATCACAGCTAATGGCGACCAGGTAGACATGCATCACTTCCTGCCCCCCGCCCGTTTCCTGTCCAGACAGGAAGTCCTGGCACTGCCATGGTAATCGGTAGCGAGTGACATCGTAGTCTAGGGGAAAAAAAGGAGCATGTTTTTCTGCTACAATGTAAAGAGCAAATGTAAACAATGTGGTGGTGGTTAAACTGCACTACTTTAAGTATAAAATGTACATTTAAAATGTGAGGAAGTTACGCTGCTGCAAGTGTGTAGAGGGTAGAAACCTACAGAGCACAAAAGAATAAAACAAAAGCATCACCTGAACAAAGCAGAATGTAATTTGCTTTGTTCATAGTTGATTTAAATCAAACTCAAGGTGATAAACAAGAAAAGAGGGAAAGGACGTGATGTCACTGTGCATTGCGTGAGCCCAAATTGGTACCAAGTGTGAAAACTTTCAGCTGGTTGCCAAAGTGGTGCATAGGTTTGTGAGGCGTTTATAGGCTGGCTGAACAAGTTGTTACCCAGCCAGGTGTTGGTTGATGATTTGATTAATTTGTCGCAAACCTCTTGAGTTGAGCATTCGTTTTCTTTTTGGTCTTTTTTAAAGACAGTGAATGTGCATTGCAATGCCACAAGAGACAAAATATTCACCAAATTATCCTATAGTTGAGAAATGAGTGCAGTGCTAAAGAAGGTCCAAATCAAAGACCACAAGTATGCTGATCCATAATGATAATATTAGTGGTCACCTAGCACTACTATTAGCTAGCAGACAAAACTAACATAACACAAATTGACTGTCAATAAAACACCACTAAAGATAAGAAGCATTATGTTGTATGCATATGGCTAACAGTAAAAATGAAGTGTATTAACACTCAGAATTAATAATAATTAGACCTGGCTGGTTAGGAGATAAACACAAGCAACTGACAGCTAACATTAGCTAACATCACAGATGCTCCCTGCAGTCCAGTTGCTGTGGTCTTTGATTCAGACCTTCTCAAGCCTTACTGAGGGATAGAACAGAGAAGAAAGCATAACGCACCTGCATCATAGCCGTCCGATGACCATGACGTCCACAACCTCTCCTTTATGCAGCTCCACATACTGCTCTGTTTTAGGAGGCAACATCAGCAGACCATTGGCACTACGCATAGACATCAGCCTGCTGGATACCTGGTTACCTGATAGATAGAAGAAAGAGTCAGTGTGTGTGTGTGTGTGTGTGCGTGGGCATGTCTTTCTACACTTGTGAGGACCAGCTATTGACAAACTACCAGCTCTGTGAGGACATTCGTAATTGTGAGGACATTTATGGGTGGTCCACACAAAGGAAAAATGCAAATTGTTAAAATTAAAGCTACAATTGGGGTTAAGTTAAGGTTAGGGTCAGGGTTTAGTTAGCTGTAGTTTTGATTAGGGAAAGGCTGTAGAGAATGAATGGAAGTCAATGTAATGTCCCCACAAAGAAGGAATACCAACGTGCCTGTGTGTGCATGTGTGTACCTGTGCTTTGTGCCCAGGGCAGGGGTTCCTGGTGATGCCAGGTGAGGATACAGCGATGGTACTCTGGTCTGGGATCCAGCTTAACATCACAGGATAGCTGAAATACACACACACACATGCATACACTTACTTACTTACTTACTTACTTACTTACTACGTTAAAGTGATTCTAAGAGTGATTCTTTAGAGTGATACAGATGCAGAATGTTTAACATTGTTCCCTGAGGTTTGTTTATGTTTGACAACACAGATATTACATCCTCATAATTACTACTATTTTTAAGCAAATAGCCCAAGACAGCTAATGCCTTCAAATGTCTTGCCAATAGTGAATTTTACTTATGATAACCACAACACAGCTACAAAGCAGCACACCTGTAGCTGGTAGGGAGTCAGTGTCTTGTTCAAGGATACTTCAGTAGGGTTGGGATTGAACCCAGGTCCAGGTAGCTGAGCAAAGTGGCCACTCTGCTGCATGTTTTATAGTTTATCACTAAAAATCAAGTAGGTTTGACAATATGTGTGTGTGTTTATGTGTGTGTTACCCTAGCTTTAATAATAGTAGGTCTGGGATCCAGAATGCCCTGCATCTTTCTCAGAGCAGGAATCACAAACAGGTTACACGTCACCACTGCCGACACTGGGTTACCTAGAAAACAACACAACAGCACCGGGGTTACCAGGGAAATCCCGAACGCCTGCAGCATTTCATGCATTATCCAGCTCAATTTATGTAAACTAATTATACTATCTCATGGTACACTGGTTCAGTACAGTAACGACTGAAAGCTTGATGTTTGTTTGTGGAGTGATCTGTATAATCTCTTATGTAATCTGTCTTGAACTGTCGCCTTTTGCAATAAACACAATGTCCTATTGTCCCTGTGCTATATGCTGGCTGTTGATATTTCCTTGGACCAGATTCTAAGTAAATCCTTGTACATTTATTTTGCTTCATGAATAAAGTGGTTCCTGTAAGTTTCCTGTAAGAAACCTTTACTATTATATGGAGTAGTTTCCACACTGGCTTAGCTGGTATTTTAATAGGCCCACTATGTCTAGAACTAGAATATCTTGAATTTACTGAATGATTTGGCCTGAAATGATATAATTGTGCATTTTTTGAAAATTTGATTCAGTTTGTATGAATCATCTGATAGTGATGTCTTCAGGCCTGAGGAAGTAGATTCCAGCTAGCTTAATGGACAAATGTTTATGACAAATGGAACTGCCACTGGATTACCTAGAAACTTCTTTTCACCTGACATTATAATGTGTCCTAGGTGATGGGATTATGATTAAATAGAATGACAGCACATCAAATTTAGTTGTAGGTGCATACAAGATACACTGTAGGTCCAATTCTCCAAATGACCTCCAGAGATGGTCCAAGAGACATTTGGCCTCATTAACAACAATGTGTAAATCCATTGGAGTGGAGGCGGACCAGTGGCGCAGCAGTGAAAGGGGTTGAATCAGGAGTAATACATGATCAGTAGGTGTGGTAGGAGCTAGTGTCAGTCAAGCTCAATCAAATCAGTTCTTCACATCCCCTTCAAAAACAGTGCACTTTGCACAGTGCAAGAAGCTTATGCACTTTTGTAAGAGTCTGATGCTGGTTGCACAAAATTTAATCTAGGTACACACATTGGACAAAAGGTCCATAACTGCATGGTGCTTTGAAAATGTGCACCATATTCATCAAGTTAGGCCTCAGATGAAACAACATACCTGCTGCCTTTAAACGGCTATACGGGATTTAATCAACCATAAGGGAAGGCCCTCGTACATCCTACAAGCAGTTATAGATGACAGATACAGGTAAGAAACAGCCCTTAATCTTTCCTACAGTTTTTTATGCCCCCAGCTCTCCACCCCACAGGGAGAGCCTATCTGGCCCACCCGACCCATTTTCACAGCAATCCAATCACACTTACTATCCATACACAACTTGAAGGGGAAAAGGGGCAGCCAGATGTTTGTTGTTTGGTTTCTCTGCTACACGTACAGATGCCATTTTGCAGAAAAAAACAGAAATGGTGCAGCACATAAAGGCACTGGCGAAATAAAAAACAGATTATGTTAATGTCTTTGGAATTTAATCTGTAACTATGCTGAGTGTTGGCCCACACCTCTTAACCTAATAATACCCTCTTCCCTCAATCTGAATCCACCCAATCTTCGCTGCAGATTGCAGACTGACCCGTGCATCACCACCATCCAGGTACAGACTCTATATTACTGGCACTGTTGCCTAAATTAAATTAAAATTTAGTTAAGGTGTCTTCTGGTTGAAGAATTTATATCAAAGTGAAAAGGCCAATATCATATACATAGAGGGGTTTAAAAGATTTTGGAGAAATCCATGTGAGTGCACCTCTGTCAACTAAAGCCACGAAAATAGTACAGAGGAGGTGGAAGCGCAAGATTTTTGGGTACCCAACTTGCACACCACTGCCTGATTTGACACTCCTCCCTGTAGTGTGCTCTCCACCCACATTGGTGGAAGCGATGCTGTGGCAAGCCATAAAATTACCAAATGGCTGCAGCCAGGCCCAATTGGAAATACGCCATCTCCAGCAAAGATTCACTGCACTTGATCTGCGCAGGCAAAAAATAAGACTGGTAATTCAGCGGATAATTCAAGATTCCTATTCTTAACTATGAAGAGAAAAATAGATATTACAAGATGAAGTGATACGCGTATTTTGATACCGCCTTTTGGAGAGGTTTGTTACTGCTATATGAAAAGGAGGCCAGAGAATTATTATCTAGAAAGAGCTTTCCTTACTTTTCAAAAAATGTACAGCTGTCATCTTCTCTGGCACTAACTTACCTGTTGTTCACCGTGTTTGGCAGTGAAATAAGAAAATGAGAAAATGAGAGAGGAGGAGGAAGAAAAGGAGGAGTAGAGGAAGAGGAGTAGACCGGTAGGCCTTGATCACACCCATACATGCAGTACACTGCCACAAGAGGAGCCTTCAGTCTAACAAGCACACTGGTAATGCTGCATTCACATTATGGCAGTATGCAGTAGAGGAATAAAGTAGAGGGTAAACCCCACCAACATTAGAAAGTGCTACCCACTGAGTCTACAGCCCGAACTTGGAGTTAAAAGCAGTGGTACATTTGTGCACCGCGTAGATTTGTACACCTGGTCTTCTTGTCTCTTCTTCAAATAACAATAAAACCAGTGAAGAAGCAAGAACATTCTTCTTCCAGCAGACAATTTTGGAATTCGGATAAACTTTTACTAGGAGGAGATGTCCCATCAAAACATTTCTGTAGTTGAGCTATTCCAGTTCAATGTATATGCTTCTTTTTTCTTTCGCAGTGGGAATCACATGGAATAATTTGTCCAAAGTATAACCTGTCAGCTGTTTGAGATGAAATGAAATCAGACAGGACTATCAAACACTTCAGTTTTAATTATATGAATGCACATGTAATGATCAGACTTGTTGTTTATTAAAGTAACCATGGTATCAAGAAAGAGTCAGTGTGGTTAATCGGCAGGTAATGACCAGTTTGGCTTTTTTTAGGTAAGAATGTGCTTGCAGCATTAGATTAGGTTCTGCATGAAGAGGTAAAAGTACAGCTGACTGAGGGTCAGGGGTCAGGTCATTATGAAGGCTGACGAGGGCAAGGACCAGGAACTGGACCAGGGCTGGGGCTAGTGCTAATGGTTTGGGCAGACAAGAATGTGCCATATTGCAGGTTACATTCAGGATCAAGGTCAAGGTTCTGTCATCTGGAATCATCTAGGGATGACCTGAAGGTCACTTGGTTGCTAGAGTGTAGTTAACCCACTTGCTCTAGCTACACAGAGACAGGAGAGATTGTAGGGTTAGAGGACAACAAGGAGTCATTTAGGATTTGAGGATATGCAGGGTTAGAGGCAAGTTAGGGTCAGTTGGGATGTGGGTTGAGAGTTCACATTTAGGGTCATTTCGGGTCTTTTGGGGCTGAAGTAAGGGCCTGCTTTATTTAGGAGGAGCAAAGAGGGATTTATGGGGTGGGAGCTCTTTGGGGTTCCAGGTTAGGACCTACTTCCAACAGGTGGAATGAGGATGTGGATTTAAAAGCTTCGGGGTTATTTGGGTTGTAGGGTAGGAGGCTATTTAGGGGTCATTTGGGGCTCCAAGGTTAGGACCAACTTCTTGTAGGTATAGTAAGGGAGATATTAGTGGTGTTGCAGGTCATTTGGGTTGTGGGGAAAGAAATTATTTAGGAGTCATTTAGGGTTTGAGGTTAGCACCTACTTAGGTTGAATAAGGTAAGATTTGAGGGATTACAGGTCATTTAGGGTTCAAGGTTAGGACCTATTTCCACCTATTTCCTATAGGTGAAGTCAGGAAGGATTTGTGGGGTTACAGGTAATTTTGGGGTCATTTGTGGTGTGGGGTAATAGGTAATTTCTGGGTCATTTGGGTGTCAAGGTTAGGATTTGCTTTCTTTAAGCAGAATAAGGAGGGGTCTGTGCGAGGTCATTTAGGGATCATTTGGAGTTTGGTTTCAGGACCTACTTCCTCTAGGCGGAGGGGGTACTGGCTGTCTGGCATCGGTCTCACTCAGGGCTACGGCCTCCAGCAGAGAGGGCCCAGTCTCTCTGAAGCTGAAGTTTCCTTTAATAACAATAGGAATACATACACAGCACTGGACTGGAGCATATACCACCAGGGACCTATACTAAGGCCATAGGACATATTAGAAGGTCCCTCAAATAAGCATGACAACTTTACATCTAGTACTTAATATAAAAGCGGAATTGCAACATAGTAGTGCCACAGCGAGAGATGAATCTGCACATAGTATAGACTAGGGTTCAACTGATGGAGATTTTTAATATTTATAATATTTTAAGGTGCTGAATATCTGCATTCGATTTCTTTTATATTTCATTATATCAGTATATATCACTTGACAATCTTCATGCCAAAATTCCAAGTACTCAGAAATTCCCTGCAGAATTAAATTTTTCTTGAGTTGGAAAAGACTGTGAAACAGTATCATGTGGCACTAAAACTGTAAACTGAACACTAAAAGCCAACTAAAATTGACTAATGAAGTTCTTGTAGTTGGGTTTTTACCTGAATCCTGTCTTCCCAGTATTGTCCATCATATCAATAAATTCAGAAATCTTGTCTATTGCCAAGGTGCGTGAATCTCCAATATAGACTGAGTGACAATATGTTAAAAAAGACAAGCACTGGGTGCTCTTGAAGTGTGTTTTTGTGAGTGTCCACTGGCCATTAGAATTGTACTGGAGAGCCACACACCTTGGCAAAAAAGTCATGCACAACTAAGACAACTGACAAGCTTTTGTCATCTATTTGTGTGATGGAAAATTATGGAAAAATAGGTTCCAAGTTGAAAACAGCTGGAATTATCATTTACAATAGAGTAAGACAGGTATCACTGCAGGTTTTGCAGACTACCTAGGTGAATTAAAAGGGAGGAACCCCTCTCATATCAGAGGTTGACCCCACTGACTGGCCTGTATTTGATTTTTAATGTATCCTGTTGCAATATATCAGCAAGCCAATATGTTGGCCTAAACCTTACCATGAACAGACCATCCTTAGGACAGCTAGGGCATGGACATGCTAGACAGGGGCTAATGCTACATGGGAGTCTAGGGCTAGAGGTAAAAAAGCAGGAAAGGCCAATGTCGCCCTGGTTGGCTATGGGGCTGGTTAGCTGATAAATACGCTGGGTAAGCAACACTGAAGAGACAAGTGGGTCACTAGACCGAGGCCACAGGGATCAGAGAGGGTCCAGGGGATTGGACAACAGGGAGCTATACACACTTACCCACTGTCATCCAAATCACAGAGGGGAAACCAGTTTAAACCAGGACAAACCAGTATATTAGGTAAACCACAAAGGGTAAGAGATGGAGCAGGTTAAAAGAGACCGGGACCAGAGCTGGGAAATCCGGATAAGAGGGCCACGGCTGATACACACACACACACATCAACACCCCTACTCCAGACACAAATACAGTACCTGGTAGAGCAAAGATGAGTTTCCGTGCTCCGTCAATGTCTACTGTGGCAAAGGTAGTAGGAAGACTGAGAACCAGAGACAGGGAGCATTAGTAACAGTAGTATCCTTTCAGCAGTAACAGCAGTAGTGGTAGTCGTTACTGTAGTAGTAAATGGGCTAGCAGCAGTTATATGAACAAGTTATCAGTTCAGCTCATTTCCATCATGGTTCAAATTTGTTTGATAAAGAGTCCCCTCCATCATCTCACCCCGGCTTCATGAAGACTCGTCCAAAGTGGATCTGAGCATGAAGGTCAATATCCAGCACCTGCTTCAGGTAGTCCTAACAGAGAAACAGAGACAGACAGATAGGTCATGATATTGTAGCACACTTTAGGTGATTACAGTTTCATCTTGACATTTTGAGCCTCAGTCAGTCATTTCTTCCAGGGATTTCTTGTGGTGCATTCCAGTTGGTTGGGAGTAACTGCTGGAATGATGTAGTGGTTAAAAGCTTCAGACTGAAGGTGTTCACACATTTCAACTCCTTGTAATTGTCAAGATGTCCTCTATAATTGATGTTTTTCATAGGCATTGGTTGCTCCTGGTCAGCTTTTAAAGCAATAGTGAATAAGAGCAAAAACAGATGAAACAGACACACTGATCACTGATAACACATCACTGATCTCTCTCTGATCACAAAATGACCTGATGTTGTGATGAAAATCTTTGTTTTTTTTAATGAATGTATCATTCCTTGAAACTGACTTCAAGTATTTTCTTGGTGGTATTGCCAGTATTGCAGAAGTCAGAGAAACCAGGATCTATCATCAAACCCCAAATATTATGAACTACCTGAAAAGTGATTTGAATATTATTTTGAAGTATGAATCTTTGATCTACCGTTTTTCTCATATGGCATGAATGTAGCAATGCATTTTGGTAGAACTTTTTTGCATTTGTCTTCAAGCTAGCTTTTAAGTAGTAGCCAGTACAATTAAGTTGCTCAGTGGATAGATGAAATGTAGGTAAATAAACTTTTCCCCAACATTATGATGAAAAAAAAAAGTTAGTCTTTAGAAAAAAAATACGCAAATAAAATCCCAAAAACAAAATAAACATTTTACTTAAACATTACTTTAAAAAGTTTTGTTTATAATTCTTATAGCTTTCTTTTGGGGTTCTCTTTAAGTTTAAATATTGGATTTGTATAGGTTTTATATGTATTTCTCCAGACACAATTTGTGATGTAAGAAACAATAATTGAACAGTATTAAGTTGTACAATGACATGACATTTCATGTAACAGCTCTCTGGCTTTGTATGGTATTCCAATAGATTTAGATATTTTAGCTTTCACATAGCGGGACCCGGCCGGGCACAGCCCGAAGGAGCGACGTGGGCCCGCCTTCCCATGGACCCACCACCCGTAGGAAGGATCAGAAGGGGCCGGTGCGATGTGATTTGGGTGGCAGTCGTGGGCGGGGGCCCCGACGACCCAATCCCTGGACAACGACTCTGGCTATGGGGACATGGAATGTCACCTCGCTGGGGGGGAAAGAGCCTGAGCTAGTGCGGGAGGTTGAGCGGTACCGACTAGATATAGTCGGACTCACCTCCACGCACAGTTTGGGCTCTGGAACCCAACTCCTTGAGAGAGGCTGGACTCTCTTCTACTCTGGAGTTGCCCGCGGTGAGAGGCGGCGAGCTGGTGTGGGCTTGCTCATAGCCCCCCAGCTCAGCTGCCATGTGTTGGAGTTCTCCTCGCTGAACGAGAGGGTCGCTTCCCTGCGCCTTCGGGTCGGGGATAGGTCTCTCACTGTTCTTT
>OMLF01015663.1:3431-19920 GCA_900302615.1 Holocentrus rufus
TTGCCTGTACACATAATGTGAGTTTTATAAGACTGATATTTTTTAAACTGAAGTTGCTGATAACTAATTTTTTGTGCCGATATTCAACTATACTAACTATTCTTATATCTAATTAGAAAAATACTTTGCAAATAGATAAATAAACAAGACAACTATTACTGAAGTAAATATCTTTTTATGAAATGTTTGAATTAGGCAATATATGGGCAATATATCAATATGAAATCAATATCATGATATAAGACTAGCATAAGTCTGGTCTTTTCCTGTTTTCAGAACTTACTCGACTCGCTGTTGCATTATGGGTTCGTCAATATCGATCGAGGTAGTATTCAGTAATATTGTGATATTTCATGATATTTGATTTCGTCCATATCATCCTGCTTTAGTTTGAATAAACAAAATGAAATAAAGAGAATATTGCAAATGCAATATAAATAGATGAGAAAGATGCTGTCAAACAACATTATAAATCTTAAAAAAAAAAAAAAAAGCACTATTTTTTTTTCACATTACAAATTCTGCAGGCTCACGGGTGAATCCTGTTTAAAAACTGACTCTGAATTTCATCATAAAATCTGAATCCTGTGTGCAGTTACAGTCGAGGCAGTGATAAGAGCTTGACTTCCACACACTGGTGTTTCTGTAATTGGTTGCAGAGAGCCCTTCACGTCCACCTTTAAAGATCCAAGCCTGCAGAAACCGCGAGCTTCGGGCTGAATTATACAGTTAAACCGGGCCGGCACGTCTCCTTTACCACTACAAACACCAAAGAGCTTATTTTTATCATCTCTGTAGTTTAAAGGGCCTTTCTGTAATTTCAGAATGGCGCCCCTGTTGAAACACTTGTCAACCCACTGTTGGCCTTGTTTACATAGTGATTCATGCCACTGAAGACACTTCCTTTCACTTCTCACTTTACGTCTTTTCCAGAGCGTTTGAAGCGAGGACTGGCAGCATGTGACAGCTAACATGATCGCTTCTTCATGTAGCTGGAGGTTGTTTCTATTTATGATGCTAGGAAACACCGAGGTAAACAAGACCTGTGCTTTGAGTTAGAAAATGACAAGCATGTTCTGTAGAGCTTATTTTACATCTACAAGACAGAATCTTTAACAGCAGAAAGAGGTTTGGTAAAAAGTGTTTTTAATTCGACCTTATCCAAACCTTCACCCAAAGTGCTGGGTGAAGGTTTGGATCGGAGGTCTGCTCAACTGAACCACAGACTGAACTGTGACCTGCAGGAGCGGGTAACGGATGTGGGGGGTTATGGGTCAGCAAAACAGTTATGAATAATTGCTGGCAGGTTGTAGGCTGAAAAAAAAACATAAGATACAGAAGAATATATTTTTTACTAAATTTGTGAACAGTTTACCTCTCTCAGCATTATGCAACGTTAGGCAAGAGGGTTCATGTAGACGGGGGTTTGAGTTTTTGTGAACTCAGAGCAGACCCACGCACCACAGGTGTCCAATTTGTGATACTGTTACTTTTTATTTATTTATTTATTTATATTTTATGATTCAAGATTCAAGAGGAACACAGGAGGGGAAGCAGCAACTCTCCAGAATCAGCAAACTGAACTGAATATTGTTGTCAAAATGTTTTGAGTTTGTCTTAAAATATTTTTGCATTTAAGCTGTTGCAGCTGATTCTGGAGAAAAATTCAAATTATTCCTCCTATTTTGTGTTAATTGTATTAAATTTTATGAGAGAGTGTCAAAACTCCAGAGTGTAAAACAAACACAGGCAACAACCTGCATGATTTAAATAAACTAAAAGTTAAATCCGCGGTGCCACGTCCGGCCTCCAGGCCATGTGCCGGCCGCGAGATCGTTTGACCAGGCCTGCAGGCCAATTAATAAATACATAAAACCGATTCATAAATATAAAAAAAATCCTCTGGACGCCAATTACTTTTTTTCGGAGATAAAAGAAAACAGCATCAGACATTCAACTTCTGGCTGTATGTCTGTCAAGCTCAAGGTCGGGGTAAACACACACATACGTGTCATCGCTCACATGCATCATGACGTCTGTCAAGAAAAGAAAAGGAGATGCCAAATATTGTGCTTTCCAAGATAAATGGAGTATTTTATTATGTTGTTGATGTAAGTAAAAGGCGAGCCAGTCTGTTTGTGTGGATGTGCTGGCTGAGATAAAAAAAGGACGATCTCGAGTGTCATTACAGCTCGAAACCAAATGAGTTGAAAGGACAGATGCTGTGTTCAAATAAAGTGAACACTCCTCAGCAGAGTCTGTGTGCCAAACAAGCAGCTTTCACCAGACCAACTCTGACAGAGATCATGTTGTGCAGGAAAGTTTTGCGGTGAGTGAACTAATGGCTAAAAAGCTGAAACCTCGTTCAGGAGGAGGATTTGTGAGGGAGTGCCTTGTTGCCGATGTGGAGTTGCCCGCAGCTGAAAGAACCATTCAATAGTGTCAGTTTGTCTGGAAGAATCGTCACAGAGAGGATTACTGATACGGCAAAAGATACTGAAAGAACACTGAAGGACACCGCAGGAAATTTCCAGTCAGGGTCTGTGATGGAACAAGAAACATAACAAAAACCCGACTAGACATTTCTGAGTGTGGGATTACTGCCGAGTTTGATACGAGGGAGGAACTGCTGTCTGTGAGCCGTGCATGGGACGACCGAAGGTGTGGATTTGTTCGAGCGAGCTGCTTTGGAAATGAACAAATTAGAACTACCATTTGAAAAGTGAAGTGGCCTCTCCACAGATGGAGCCCCGGCCATCGTTGACCCCACGAAAGGGATTAACTGTGTTGGTCAAAGCAGACATGAGTCGTCTCAGCATCGATCCAAGTGATTTAGTTGTGATGTCACTGCGTCATATATCAAGAGTCTGTGTGCATTTTCTCTGATTTTACAGTTAAATTATTAACATTTAATTATCACTATTATTAACATTATCAAGATACATTTTAACTCAACAATTTTGCATGGAGCTGGAAGGATGTTCTGAAAACTGAAATGGCCCCTGACAGGGAGCAGGTTCCCCGCCCGAGTTAAATCATTCATGGTGGTGCTGTATGTGCTTTTACATATTCAGTCATTTCCCCTCTCGCCTGACTCCTCCAACCCACAGTCATACGCACTGATCTCCGGAGGTTTTCTGTGAGCAAATGTCACAGACAAGTCGACTGAATTTCAAACAGTTTGCCATCACCTCGCTCCCTGTACATCTGCCTCGCAGTCGACTCGTCCCTGGAGTGAAGGCAGTGCGATGTGCATCAACTTGTCAAAGCCACAAAGGAAAACAAAACTGTTGTTTCATTTTCGTGTCGTTTCCCATCTAAACCGAGCTCCGTCCTTAAAGTCTTCATCGCTTTCATCACACTGTTATTCTGAGAGCATGTGCATAATCTTATATGGGAAATTAGTTTCAGCAGAGTTTGGATAGTGTTCAAAGTCTTAATGGATGAACACAACAGAGTTGTAATTGTTGAATAGCTGCTGGAAGAGGTTTTGCTGCCTTGTGGCCTTGTGGTGAAGAAATGAGGAGAAATTTGTATGAAAAAATCATCCAAACTGTCAGCACAACTTGTCAAAGTCATTTATGAAATATCCAGAAAATGTTGGAAAAGTGGTGGATGGACAATGTTGGAAAGATTAATTAAATATCAAGGTAAAGTAGTTTTTACATTTCTAGCATCAAGATGAGTGAATAAAAACATAATTTCATAGGAACTCTCAGTGGATGAACAAAAGGTTATTCATCAAAGTTAGTTCAGAATGTACTGTGCCTGCCCTTAAAAACTAATATGTCACTTTTATATTTTTATTTATACTTGTCATAAATATGTACGATGTATTGGTTAAAAAACTGGTTAAATACCGGAGGAGTCACTTCCTCATTTCACACTCAACTCACAGTCAAAAATAAGGAGGAAAAACTCATTTCCCCCACAGCATCGTGAAAAAGTACCGATCACTGCTTCACTTCACTGACTCATTTCACTGTCTGTTGTTGTACAGTTATGCACAATTATGCACGTGACAAATCTCTTGAATCTTCATTATATTCCCATAAGGCCATAAAAGGATCATGTTTGTCCGATTCTGATATCTGTAATTTATGATGTTGAACTCATGTTGTGATCAGACTGCATGATATTTGTCTTTCATGTTGGTCTCCATGTCAGATCAGGTGTTCAAGCACAAATTAGGAGGCTGAGATGGAGGCCATGCTACATGTTTAACCCCGACTAGAGGTCTTCAAGGTGCCCGAACCTAAAAACACCAAGATGTGTGCTACCTAGAACTGAACCATACTGGTCTATTTGAAAGCTGGTCCTGTTTCCCACCTCTGGTTTAAGGCCATGAAAACTAAACTGTCTGATCAGGCTGAGTTCAGATAATCTGATCCCAGAATAAGTATGAAGTACACGTCTGTGCTTTTTGCTGTAATTTGCCATGTCTGGTGTTCACACCACACACAGGTGAATATCAGTCCAGTTATGTTGTTATGCTCAGCCTTCAAAGCGTGAAGAACCGCCGCCTATCAGACGTCAACATCCATCTCGTTATACCCATGAAACCTTTAGATTTTATTTTTTTCCCTACACTTGGCTCAGATTCTCTTCTCACCTATAATGAGGTGCGCTGCAGTCTGAAGTCGAATGCCATTGTTCTCCAGGCCAAACAAACCAAACTAAAGGAGGAAATGTTCCGGAGTTCAAATAAACTGCTCTGATCACGGCTGGTTGTGAGCGCCCTGACTGACCTCACACTGGATGTGCAGCTGGTTAGACAGACAGACCTCTCACACTCCAGTGTCCGAGGGCTCTCAGGTCATTTCATGTATGATTTGCTGAAAGTAGTGAGTGAACACTATACTTTTTGCCAAAACTTCCCCCTTTCAAATTTGGAGCTGCATACCTGAATGTCTCCACTAGATGAAGATGTATGTTCAGAAAAAAAAAAGTAATATACTTTAAGACAGTCTGGGGTCCACAAACTCCCCTAAGAATGATTAAAAATGTTCATTACAACTTTATTTTATCTTAATTCATCCTCATCTACAGTTGCAACACACCAGTGAGAGGCAACATGTATTGCTTTAAATGAGCAAAATCAACATAATAAGGCCTGGGAGTTAAAATTAACAGCTAGGCAGTTTATGAGTATATTACTACACTGGCTGCCATAGTATTAAATAAAAAGCTTCCTTTGGTGGTGGAGCTGGGCAGGTCGCCCATTTTGATGTGTTCATTTCCTGCACATTTTTAATCACCAACATCATTTAAGAGAGAGAGAGAGAGAGAGAGAGAGAGAGAGAGAGAGAGAGAGATTGTCCCTAGACTACAGACACCATGAACACATTCTCTCTCTCTCTCTCTCTCACACACACACACACACACACACACACACACACACACACAATACCGCAGGCATTTTGCCTTCATCTCTTCAGCGGAGTCTCAAAAGCATATGCTTTGACGTTATGTTCGCTCCCTTAATTTCCTTCTTATTCCCTCCTCCCCTTCCACCCTCCCTCTCTCTCTCTCTCTCTCTCAAAATGATTCACCACCACAGTCTTTATTCATGATGTGAAAAAACACAGATAAGATAGACTTCCAGCTGTTCTGTTGTTTTTAACCATGAACAAAATCTGCATGAGCCGGAGCCTCGGCGCCGTGCTGCAGTGAGGAGGGAATTCTGTCTTCAAAGACTCCGAGAAGCCGAGTTCAAACCTCCATGTTGAAGAAAGGAAACACTAAATCCAGTTCCAGGCTGCTGCTGCTCTGTACCTGACCCTGACCTCTGACAAAGTACAAAGATCAATAAAGTATCACGACATTATGATCAGAACTTGATCAGTGGGACTGAAGGTTTTAAGCCCAGCACAAACAGCCACAGTTTACAATGAGCTTGACTTGAAGATTTTTCTTTTCATGTTTGTTTATTTTAGATTTATTTTAATTACTTAACAAGGGTCACACGCAATTAAAAAAATAACCATCTAACACGACCGATATGTTGTACAGAAATATATCTACACAGATCATTTTCATCTCCAGTCCATGGACAGGTTAAAAATAATTATTAAATAGTTAAATCTGAAGAACAACATGAGCTTCACACAGGAAATGACAACATATTTACTGTTAAAGCACAGAATAAACGCTTCTATCACTACAAATAATTCACCTCTGATCCAACATCGGTCGAGCATCCAAGATGACGACTGACAGTTTCACCATCAGATGAGCCGATTAGCCCGACAGAACTAACGAGATCGGGATCGAGACGCAGGTGGGTTTAACTTTGCTGTAAAATCACTTATTGCTCCTTTAAGTTTCGGGTCAGGGTCAGCCTGCACTCCAGTTCAGGTGTGAAGACATCAGACACAGTTATTGCTGTTCATCTTCTGTTAGTTTTCATCTCACATCTCTGCTCTGCGCTGCAGGAAGGAGATAAACGACCGCAGGCGAGGAACCTGCATTAATTACTATGACATACTTCAAATCCTATAACATATTTCCTTTGCAGCTAAATGTCCTATTGCATGTGGTAAAATCTGTTTCTTCTATCTGGGGAGCAGGTAATAGACCCGCTGAGCTGGAGCGGAGGCAGAACCAAAGAGCTGGCAGGCAACGACTCTATTTCACAAGGTTTATTGATCTTGATGCATAAAGAGGAAAAAAACGGCAACCTATGAAAAGCCTTCAGCCGTCCTGGCCATGGCCTGCCAGCCTATTGTGTGCTCTCTTTAAATGGCAACATGAGGTCCTTCATTTTTCTCTCTGTCTGTTATGTCTGTTTCCATCCTGCACACAAGCAGGAGTACAAGGTTAGCTTGGCTTACAACCAATACTGACGTCTAAAAAAATGTAAAAATTTTATTATGGCAAGAAAATTCATCCTTTTCATACATGACATAGGAGGCAGTTTTGCACCGAAACGTTTCTGACCACAGACCTCTGTCATCAAATCATCAAATCACCAGAAAGACATTCAAAATCTTTTCAAAAATCTACACTATGACAATCTGAGTTTAACATCAGAGGTGTTTCAAATATACTGCTGAAACAAATTAGCCTCAAAGAAACAAAATATATTCAACCCCCTCCAGCTCCTTACTGAGCTTCTTGTCCTTATTTTATCCCCAAAATGCTGATAAAAATAGCCTCAGTCGACCACCTCGCTTCCTTTCCATCTCTGATCTAATTTATTTTCAAAACTCGTCCTGAAAAAGTTCATCTCAGAAGGTGATGCATGAATATCGGACCGATCACAGAGTCTCAGGTGCAGCAGGTAAATCAGAGCTGGTTGTGCCAGCTGTCTGTAATTAGCTGTTACTCCCATTTTAGCAGGTGAGACTCATTCTGACCGAGTTTGATATTGGTGGAGATAATCAAACATCACTGGAGTCTTCAAAGAAGGGATTTGAAAAGGAGCTGAGGTTAAATGGAATTACTGATGATCAATATTTTAAAATATACCGTCATAATGTATTTGGCCATACTGTCTTGTCCTAAATGAGAAGTCAGTGTGGTTTGTATTTATTATTTCACTCTGTATTGGAGGATTGGAAACGATTTTGACAATGTGCACGTCTTCTGCTTCTAAGGTGTCTTGACCTTTCTCACTGTATTCATAACCCACCGTTCAAGTTTAGCAAAAACTGCATCGACCATCTTCAGCATGAGGTTGTCCAGCACTCATACACTTATGTTTATAGAGAAATGCTTTGACCTCATGGTGCATGATAAACACCGGCTGAGGTCAAGACACTGATGAATAAACCAGTAAGAGAACATCAATAATGTGTGCGCTTATCATTTTTTCTCTTTCATTTCTTGTTCTTTATTTATTATTATTTTCAGCACCTGTTCACAACCTCCTCGCTCCATAATTCAAACATTTCTGGTGCTTTCCAAAAGATGTTTAGTTTTTTCTTCTGTCAGCTCTGGTCTGCAGAGCACCAGTGGAAAGATGTGAGTGATCAGGATCATTCTGCTGTTAAAGTGCTGAACAGATATTAACAGACTGAGGTTAATAATATGATATGAATGAATTATATAGTTTCTTCATCAGTCACATTAATTTAATTGTTTGATTTCTGACACGAATAGGGTTTAATATTATATAAAAAAAAATAAATAAAACAGATTTTTGTTCACAGTGTTGGCTATCTGTTGTACAGTGATCACCTACTAGAGATTATGGTTTAAGCCACCTTTTTATTTATCACTTAAATCACTGCTTGCCCTCATATGTAAGCAGGGGAGAGTAGTTGAGAATGAAAGTGCAGACAGACAAAAAGACGCTCATTATAACACAGTTTTTCAGAAGTGAGACCCAGAGGGCTCACTGACTTTCATACCTTTATAATGAGGCCTCCATAGCAAGTCTAACGGGGCGGCTCAAACAGCCACCATCCCACACAAGCACGGGAAGAAAGACAAAGGTTAAAGCAATTCTCTCAAAAACGTAACCGCTATGGTCAACGCAACAACATCAAAGGACTTTGACACGGAGGGAAAGAGGAGGAGAGACCCTCCAATTAGAGATGAAACAGAATAGCCTGTAATTCTAAATGAGGTCGCTTCACAGCTTCAACCCTGATCTGTGAAAACAGAAACACATTAACGCAGATGCACACACAGATAGTCACTCCTGTGCCCAATCATGCCCAAAATTACTCTTTGCACTCGGTGATAACTCCATCACCAGCCCACCTCTTTAGCAAATTACCGTCAATCCCTCTGTCCCCACTCGCCGTGTTTGAGGACCGCTGGACTCCCAAAGCGCTGCAGCGTTTTTGTGATTCATTTAGAAATAAAAATCAGTTTCAGTTTGTCGGCGACGGCTGGTTGAGAGAGAAAATGAACGTCAATAAAAAGGAACATTTTTTATGGGAGGGATGAAATGTTGCGTGTCAGTTTTTGAGTTAAAGACTCAGATGAAGGAGAAGTTGGAATCATACAGCACCTCCAAAGTGGAAAAACACCCACTTGATCCGTTTTATGTGTGTGCACGTGCACGTGCAAGTGCATGTGTGTGTGTCTGTGTGTGTGTGTGTGTGTGTGTGCTGCATGTACCTCAATCTGTCAAGACCATCTCTCAGTGAAAGCAAACCAGAGAGATAATTTCAATAATAACATGTGCAGCAATACTCCAGCATGTCTGCGTAAACAATTTCAGAACGTTGCATCACTGTATTAATTTATTTATACATTTGCATTCATTTAATTATTGAGTTTTTGAGACTAGCCTGACACCTATATCCATCGAGACTCCACTTGCTCAGGCCTGTCAGGCTGCATTCATTTCATAATTTGTTATTGTTTTTTATGTAAGCCAAAATGATTGTCGAGCGCTGGTCTTATTATCACAGGAACAGTTTCAGCAGTTTCTGGCCTTCAAGCTTTTTATGCTTATGCAATGTTGTGCTTGTTACTCAGATAAGCAATATGTTGCTTATTACTAATTACACATTTCAAAGTGAATATTACTTTAGTTATTACTCCCAGGGAGCATTCATTTATAACACAACTTGTACTTTTCCATTAGATCCTGCAGAACTGCTGGATCCCCTCAGTTCTCTCTCCTGTGAATGATCAGGGAAACTAAATGCTGGCATCCATTCTTGTCTTTTTTTGCTTGATAAAATCAAAGTGGTGGTAATATTTCCAGCCAGGGAAACTAAACCTCACTATATTTTCATCTGGGTGAATTCATAAAGGTGGTGCTCCCTGCAGGGCATGTCTGCATCCTCTGAGAGGAAAAGAATTGAAGCAGTCATAGTTTCACCATCTTCTGATGTTCATAAACAGGGCTGATCACAAAAGTAATTAATCGTTTTTCTTTGGACGTACATCTGTTATATTAGAACTGAAACTGAAACAGTAATTTGTACCACTTTATACTAGCAAAGTATGATAATTAATATGTTGGAAACCATCTCCGCCCTTCTTTTTCTCTCTCTCTTTTTCTGATCCTTCACACACTCACCGGTAGCCGTTCTGAGTGTCTACACACACGCCGCCGTTGAAGCAGGGGTTTCTGGGATATGCGGCGCAGGGCTGATGGGAGTGCTCTCTGCCCGGACAGGAGCACACTGCCGTGGACTCCACCGTCACCGACACCAGACTCATAGTCCCACAATCCACCACGGTGGGCATGTCCCTCACGTTCAGGACGTTGGTGCAGCCGCCGGTGCCGAAGCAGTCGGAGCCGGGACACTCGTCCACCCGGACCTGAGACACGTTGATCTGCAGGAAGGACTGCAGCTGGACGGAGAGAGAGGGAGGAAAAGTAGCATAAATGTCTATGTCTGCACACACAGACAAACCAGGGTGCACAGAGGGAACCGGTTTACGAACTAAATGTTATTTAATATGGGACAAATATATTTGTAAATAATAAACACTATAAAAGTATGTTTTTTTCCCTATATTTTCATATATTTGTAATATGATACAATATAACAAAAACAATCTATTTTAGGCTTGAGATCCTTTCTCCTTTTTTCTCTTTATATTCATACATGTCTTGCAAATATAAACACATATTGAGCACAAATCAGACAAACAGCAGTTAGTCGGATGGTCATGTTGTCAGACAGACAGACAGACAGACAGACAGGGAACAAGTGAGACGAGGCGTTTACTGCAACACACTTTCCCTCTGACTGAACTCAACATCATGTAACACCTCAGCCAGTCTGCAGCAGTAGACATTTACGGCGCAGCCCAATCACTTTGGAGGGAAATTAAAGAGAAATCCAGGGCACACCAATTGATTGCTAAGAAAAGTCACAGGCAGCTTAATATGGTCAGGGGAGGAGGGATAGCAAGTACAAACAGCTGGCAGACAGGACCCAACATGTGGAAAATATGAGTGATCATAAGCTTATTTCCCACAGCACACTGGTTGAAAATAACTAGACGAGAGTAAACTAACTGACCCCAATCCAGCTGGAACTTCAAAGTGTTTGTGATGTTCTTGTGTACATCAACATTTTGTCCAATGTGGCAGCAAAACTTTTCAGGTGCACTGGATATACAACCCAGCTGCAGTCTGCATGTACACAGTAAATAATCCAGACGTACCTAACTCAACCCGATCCAAAGCTTTTAAGTCAAGGAGGTTCGGGCTTTCTGAAGCAAATTTACTCACTGTGAAAAATACACATCTTAAGAGGTCATTTAGTGTCACATTCAGCTTTAAAATCTTGTTTTTCTTCAAACAAATGAAAAAAATCTGCCGGCGGGATGAGATAATCCCACTTCTTTCCAATGCAGTTTCACTTGAATTTTTCTGGGAACAAGTATAAATCTGTTGAAACAAGGCAGAATAAGGCAGATCAGCCCACGAGGATCAAAATGACACTTGATTCAAGAAAATTCTGGAAACAGGTTGATTAGCATTGGGACAAGTGGGATTATCTCATCCCACTGGCAGATTTTTTTTTCTTAAACAAGATCTTTGACTGAATATGAGACTAAATGACTTGTTAACGTGGGGATTTTTTTTTTCAGTGTAGTTCATGTAATCCAAATCCTGGTTTTGTTTTGCATATATTCTTTCCTCTCAGTCAAGCTGTGCAGAGCTGCAGAAGACGCTCTCTGCCAAAACACAAAACTCTCATAACTGGAGGAGGAAGTGACATGCAATTTATTTTATCATCTGGCAGTGGCATTCTTCACACCTCCATTTTACACACTATACATGCAAATGGTCACAGACAAGCATGTCCGACTGCACATGTAAATGCACACAGATACACCAGTAACACATACACAGCGACACACACACAGAAGCACTTACAGCTGATTTGAAAGCAGAACATACAGTGTGTGAATGTGTCACAGTACAGTAGGCAGATCAGGTCTAACAAACCAAGCAGTTTTTCTGCACTATTTCCTGATAAAGTGGGCTAAACGGCACTGAGGCAGAAAGGAAATTGTGGATCTCTAGGTTGAGTAGTTTGACAAAGCACTGGATAGGAAAATGAAATGGAAATGGAAATCGAGTGTTTGTATGTGTGTGTGTGTGTGTGTGAGTGTGCATGTAATAGAAACTGTCCTTGGCTGGTTAGAGTGACCCTGGTCCAGTAAATTGCCATGGAGTTTATGCACACATGCATGCACACACAAATATAATATGCTTGCACGGATGCCTGCATGTACACACACACATGCACGCACGCATGCACGCACACACGCATGCACACACACATGAAAAGAAGAGGGTCACTTCCTGCTAAATGGTATGGATGTATGGATTGATTGGACCTTAGTGAGTGTGACTGGATTAAGCTCACTAACCATGCAGTTCACATCTATTCCATTTCATCCATAAACAGGCCTGCGCTGCCCTGCCACTGCTGCCTGACGTCTTCCTGTTTTAACATATAAACTTGCTGTTGTCCCCATAGAAGGTAAATTTGTCAAGAGGGTAAAACAGCTTTAATTATTGTTTTCCCTCATTCATTTAAACTCTATCACCTTGTGTGCCTTGTGCGTGTGCCTTGTGTGTCATAAATTAATCTCTTTGGTGGTTTACAAATTGGACAAAAATGCTTATTTCCTTCACCTTCCCTTGACTACAGTGCTGCTTAGCTGTTTAGAAGGAATAAATCCAGTGTTGCGCAGGGTAAATGAGACATGGAGTTTGCTTGTGTGGGAGGATATTGATGTAATGGGGCCTACTGTTTGTTTGGTCTATAGACCTGGTTCCCCCTGCTCTGTGTCTCTGTTGGTGTGAGTTATATGAGTTTGTTTTGCTTGCCTTGAGCGAAGGTCTAAACCCCAAAAGCAATCTGTCCGGGTATCTGTTGGGAGGGATTGAATTTGTGGTACGATATGGTGCACATTTGTGTATTGCATATGCATGTACGTGTTTACTGTTTTATTTGAGTTAACATGTATGCATGAGAATATGAGTTTAAATGTGTGCATGCACATCTAGTTTATTTATTATTTATTTTCATTTACAGAGTATACAATATCTATGTGTCTTGCTGAGCCTGTGAGCCTGTCCAGCTGCATGCTGGGTGATGGGATTCTGCTCGGATAGACAGAAATGCATCAGCTCCAGGTTGTAAATGCAGCCATGCATTGAAGAGCTGATCAGTCAAACTGCCTCTGGAGCAGAGACGCATCACAGACGCACTGAAACAAAGCTACAGCTACAGTAATGGAAGTAAATCAAACAAGTGTATCACATTTACACCCGTTTACAGTAACAGTTGTCAAAAAACGATTAGGACACTGGTGAATGGGAAATACAGTAATTGTCAATTTTAAAGGGACACGATGCAAAATTGCCAAAGGTTTTGCATTTGAAGACTCAACTCTGACCAAAAAAACAAACAAATAAACAAACAACAAAAACTTGAAGCAGGGAATTTTATGTTTGAGTCAACATAGTTCTCATTGTTGGCCCTAATCATTGTTTAATTTATGGGTTTTATTTGAGTCAAATGAGTCTAAAAGGTGCTCAGGTCAAATGATCCTCAATTTTGGGCCAAGTACCAGAAGGCAAATATGAAAGGAAGTCATTTGCGAGGCAATTTGCATTTTTTAAATGTAATCCCGCTAAATGAAATCTAGACGCAGTCTGACACAAGACACACATTAGCAGCAGGTGGAATGAGAGCTCCAGTAGATTGTATTTAGGTGCATCTTAATAATTTGTTAACACACTTTCATTGTAACATTATGTAACACCTCAGCCGGACTGCAGCAGTGGTTGTCATGCAGTGTTGAAGCTGGGTGGAAAGAGAGCCAGCCACTGTACCCTCATGTCCTTGCAGATGTCAGTTTGACAAAGCAAGCAGGCATCTGCTGCGTACTGCGTGCCTTTTAACCTTCACAAGATGAGGAGGCACATACTGAAATTCTTGCCTAAAGGGAGCTCCCCTTCAAATAAATCAGATTTACAAGCCAGAGGCGCAGAAAAGAGGGATGCCACTGCAAGCTGTCCTCTCCCTCTCAATGTTGCAGGAAGAGAGAGCCATTATTTTGGCTTGGAAAAACAAATGGCAGGGGAGGGAGACAAAAAGTAAGAGGGAAGGAGGGAGGGATGATAACTTTTCAGGTGGAAGGCTTCATGATGAGCTTTTGTTAAAGGCACAGTATGCAAAATTCCCAAGGGAACATGGAATAAGTACATAATATATCAGTGATGTGGTTGGACAGTGAGAACCACATAGAACCATCAAATTACATATCTCTTTTCTTGGCACTTGAGTGTAAGGTGTTTTTGCATGGTGCATCTTGGATGTCATGTCAGGAAAAGATGTGAAAGTTAAATGAAAAATCTACTTAAAACAACTTTGCTGTTCTTGCACAGAAAGAACAGCAAAGAAATGGAAGAAAGAGGTGAGCTCTCCTTCTTCTATGCTGTATTTCTCCCTGTATTTTTAACATCGCTGCAAATCACTGGGATGACTGAACAACAAACAACATAAACGTGATGTAAATCACTGTAAATGTTTTTAAAGAGGGTAAAATTGTTTAAGGAAGGGTTTTTCCTTTAATTGTGAAGAATCTAGTCCACACCCCCAGTCCACACATCTATGACTAGCTATGTTTCATAAGTTGTTGTTGATTATATGGAAGTGTTCATGTGATTTGAAACGTTATTGAAGCTATAGTAGTATATAGTATGATGCTACTTCATCATTAAGATGGCACCGAGCTATGGCGACACGCAGCGAGCTGCTCTCTGTTGGACGTTTGTTATTTATGACCCTCTGGTCAGTGGTACTGCAATATCAGGGCACACAGCACCCGTCTCAAGAATAGCTTTTACCTGCAGGCACTAAGGCTTTCAAACAGCAAGCCAGCAGGGACACTGGTACACCTTTATGTTTGACTGCACATGATGTGTGTCCGTATACTTTTTGTGTACGTGTATATAAGTACATGTATTTTACATAGGTCCTTAAACAAGGTGGACATAGGTATTTTATACAGACATGTGTTTATATATAGGTATTTTTTTTATCTTTTTATTTCTCTATATTGCATTCTGGGCAAAAGTTTTTTTTTTTTACAATAGTACAATAGCTGTTTTTATGCTTCTGACAATAAAACTCTAAACTACTACTGCTACTGATTACACTAATATTTGCTGTGTCTTGTTTAATTACTACAAGCTGTTTGTTAATGTCTATAATCCATTATCTCAGTTGAGTATAGTTCATTTGGGGGGGAGGAGGGGGGTTCTTGTTGACAATGCCCTTTTTGTATTGTTATTGCTTAGCATTTAGCATTTGTTTACCATTTATTTTGTTTATTTGTGTTTATTATGATCATATTTGGATTAATATGTTTTGTCAACGTTGCACTGTGTGCAGTCATGGCAATAAAGCCACTTGAATTGAAGTGAACTGAGAGAGAGAGAGAAAGAGAGAAGCAGACAAAAGGGACACAGAGACTAATCAGTACAGTCTTAGTGCTACAGGTACTTGTACAGCATTCCCTCTATATGTCTTTGATCATCAGCCATTTCATGAGACAAGTGGCTCTTAAAATCTATATATAGTGCCATGTTGTCTGTCTTTATGGGTAAAACAGGCTGGGGAACAAAGACTGACTCTCCAGGTGATGCAATATAGGAGTTTGAAAGTTTTAGGGAGGAAGCCATGTGTGATGCACATTATCCAACAACATCAGGAGCTCTAATAGGCTATAATAGAGTAGCTGGAAAGGGGATATTTTTTTAGGTTTGCAACCATTAGCAGCCTGAGAACACAGACACATCTGTGATGACTCTAACTGAGAAAAAGTTGGTCTGGCCAGGCCAGCGATATGGACATACAGGAAAGGTTTTTCATTTTATCATTTTGTTCACAGCATTTCTGAGTCATTTTTTCAGTGAGGAAGACTCATTTCACCATTTCAGGAAAAATAGTTTTTACCTCGTCTTGGACAAAGAGTGAAGAAGCTTTTCCTCTATGAAACAGTAAAAGTCAAGCAGTATCCCAGCAAATATTTTAACGCTGAAATATGAAGTGAAACTAAAAATTTAGATGACTTCCATAGCCGTCTTTTGCTGCTACCTATAAATTTGTTGTAAACTGTGGGCCTGTAAAGCCCTTTGAGACTGTGTACAGTGATTTTGGGCTCTAAATAAATATGAACTTGAACTTTGTAAAATCCAGCCATAAATACCAAATTGTTTTTAGCATTTCATAATATCATGGTGGTCTCTTAAGCTAGTCTCTCTCTTCCAGTCTTCGAATGCTTCTGAAGTCCAAGTCTTCGAATGCTTCTGAAAGAGTCTGTACTGTACGAGTACAAAAGTATGAGACAAAGCTGGAGGCTGTCATGATACGGTGTTCATGAAAATGTCTTCCCCTCAGAAACAACATGCAACGCCAACAAAAACCAGTCAACCAAACATCGTTAGACAAACAAACGATTATAAACAATGTATGCACAGCTAGCTAGTTTCCAGTAGGACTTATTTACTTGACTGCAAAGCAGATGTGGATATGAGGAA
>OMLF01015666.1:0-13097 GCA_900302615.1 Holocentrus rufus
GTTGAGTGATCTGTTGCCAGTAAGGAACAGTCATGCATAGATTGCATTTCAAAATTGTATTCCTCTCAATCACTGCAGTTACGTAAAACAGAGATATAGAAAATGTGCAAGCAAGAGCACCGATGCTGATGCAAAAACTGAGGGAAGTTGCAGAAAGTGTCACTGAACTGTTTGCATCCAAAAACTATGATGGATGAGGTTTAAATATATTTGGACCACCCAAAACCTCCACACTCCTCAGTGTCAAATGCTGCAATGACTTTGAAAGTTTAAAGCTTAAAATACAGCGGGGCGATGGTGTTTCTGTCCTCTCTAACTCTTTATTCAGACTTACCTTAAGAGGAAAATCAGTGCAGGGAAACAGTCCGCATCTGTTTTTTATGCCCCGTGTGATGTTTTGATTCCTGAGTGTGAGTAAGCAGAGTGAAATGCACAGTTTAATTCTCAAAAGACTACTATATTAAAATGCACCGTTGTCAAAACAGTGGAAGAGAAACAGCTTGGACAAAAACATCAGAACTGTAAAACTCTATGCAAATTAAACGTCTGAATTAGTAGAATATTTTTGGGGGACTTGAAATCAGTCTGTTTTTCTAGATTGGGTTGCAGGGATTATTTTGGTTGGACTGAGTTTTGCTCCTGCA
The DNA here is from genome assembly GCA_900302615.1 of Holocentrus rufus. Classification (NCBI taxonomy): domain Eukaryota; kingdom Metazoa; phylum Chordata; class Actinopteri; order Holocentriformes; family Holocentridae; genus Holocentrus; species Holocentrus rufus. The sequence goes on from OMLF01015666.1 coordinate 645, forward strand.
GCCAGTCAGGATCAGTTCCAGTCGATGTTGCAGTCTAAGAATGGCCTGCATGCATATTAATGTGATATATGGTAAATGTGCAGTATTTGTGGTGAGCAGGAAGGTGAGATGATACATTTTCGTTGTAATTACGTTTTTCCAGCTGTAGAAACAGTTTTCCAGCTGTGTGTGGCGGCATTACAGCTCAATAAATGGAAATGAAAAGGAACATGCAGAAGTCATTTTTGAATTGAAGTCAACACACTCCCCGGCTGAAACTGACTGCACTGTAACTTCTTACAACGCGCCACTTTTTTCCCAAGAGCTTATCAGCACAAATCCAAAATGTCAACAAATGAATACTAGTCAAATACCTCTAAGTCTTGATGTGAAGCTGCTTTAAACAGGATCTCACAACCTTTGTTATGACTGGCAATTACCAGGTATTGACTGAAGAAACATTCTCAGCTCATATCTAACTGCTTTTGACCCTCAGGGTGTGTGACACACAAACATCACGAGCAAACACAACCTCGCTCACCCTATGTAATTGACAGGCGATAACACCGCAGTGAAACAACCAGACGTGTCAACGGTAAACTGGATGTAAACAGCATTCTCCCCTTTGATCCTGTGACGTGTTACACAGTGATGTGTAAATTAGCTGTCATGCATTAGCCTGAAGAGGAAAAATGTTTTCTTCGCCTGTAATTCTCAGAATACAAAATTCTTCAACTGTCTCAAATTCCACTTCAGACAGTTTGAATTTATGAGGTCTACATTGCAACATAAACATTTTATCTAATTTCATTTATCCATCTGTTTCTTTATTCTTTTCAATGTTCTGCACCAGAGTCAACATTTCTTATCTTATAAAACTCTTCAACTCTATTCTGCTACACTTACCTGTTGGCAAAATGCCTGTTGTAGATAAACCCAACTCACTGTGTACCTGGAGAGAGAAAACCAAGAAAATTCTTGTACTTACATATACCAGTTACTGTAGAAAAAAATAAGGATTTATTGTGGTAACACTTTGCCATCGAACCTAAAGGAAACTTATAACAGTTCATACAAACTGACTGTATTCTTACCTAAAACTTACCTCTGCACTGCACAAATATATAGCACTTACCTTTATCATTAACCTGCTTATTTCAATAAGATTATAAACAAAGGTGATTTGTCAAAAAGCAGGCAATTTATCTTAAAGGGTCTATAAAGGCATTAAATATAACTGCTGGTGTTTGTGCACCTTTTATAGAAAACAACAAATGCAGTGCAGCACACAGTGACAATAAGAGGTTGAGCCCCAAAATGCCTCGCTTGTGCCCCCATCTTCATTTTGTCTATTTGTCTCAGTCTGGTGCAGCCAAGGGGAGATTTGTAGTTGGGAGCAAAGAGGTCTATTTGTCCACTCTCACTCTTGTGTGCTGAATCAATCTGGCATCGTGATCTGTGTACTTTAGCGCTTATCTCTGCGTCTGACAGAGGAAAAAACAAAACGCGGCGCTCTAACAATAGCTTTCCCGGTTAAAAGGATAAAACACCCTTATCATCAACACAGGCTTGTCTATTGTTAGAAAGTAGTGACAACGGGTTGGAGCCGCTCCAAACTCTTTTCACCAGCAAGCTAAAAGGCCCGTATGGAGGTGTGTGTGCAGGGTCACCAGTGTTTCAGCATTCCTGTGTGCGCTCAGGCCGCGTCACCGTGAACTGCTGAAAACCAGAATCAGGCTGCTGCTGTTGTGCTGGACTCGCCTGCCCTCTAGTGGATATTCCACACTGATTACTGTCCCTTTTTCTGTGCTGAATGTTTTGTTTGTGTGTGTGTGTGTGTGTGTGTGTGTGTGTTTCCCGGGCAGGAGGTGGGATGCTTCTCCTCGGTCCAGATGGAAGCCGCTCCTTCTCTCATACGGGTCTTGCACACTGGACTCGGACTCTCTCTCGCGCTCTCCATGAGCAACGACTTGGCGAAGACCACCGGCATGCTGGGAATCTGCTCCTCCTACGTGTGGCAGGAAGCTACAGTGAACACGTAGAGACTCACAAACACACGCACACACACACACGCACGCACGCAGGCAGGAGCAGACCCCATCCGTGGTGAATCCATGCAGGACTCTTCATCTCGATCTCCAGACTGTTCATCTCCGCCTTGAACCTGTCTGTGGGTTAACTGCATTTCTGTTACTCCCATTGGACCGTTTGGTTTACAAAGGCCTGACTTCATAGCACTGATCTCTGTCTGTGGTTGTAGAATTGAACCTTGGTTGAGTTTTTGGGTTGTACAGTTACCTGGACTTGAAATGTTCTCATTAGCTGCTCTGTGCTCCCCTGGTTTGCTAATCCACAATACAGTATTTATGTCTTTCCATTCACTTCCATAGCACAGCAGAACCTGTATCAACACTTTCAGCACATGAACTAACATGAACAAACATATGATGCCAATGTAAAAAACAAGTCCCAGTGTCCTTTTTTGTGTAATTACAATGATTTGTGAAAGTACTGTCAGGTTTTTTCTTCCTGGCACAAGGTTACTATACAGAAGATTCCTCCAGACGCTACCTGCCGGATCTACTTTCCAATTCAAATAGGAAAATAACAAGAAAGGAGCCATTTGATTTTCAGGACTTGCTTTTTGTATTGCAAAAATCCACTTTGTTCACATTTATGTGCTAAAAGTGTTCAATTGGGGCCAGTTTTACCACTATGGAAGTCAATGCAGAGATAGAAACACAATATTTTGCACAATATTCTACTAAACAAGATTCTGGATTAGCAGCCTAAGGGAGTGCAGAGTAACTACTGAGTATATTTTGTCACCACGTGGACTCAGATCTAGACAGCCCAACTCTGCCAAAGTGCAATTTTGCTTGAACCACAAGCATTTGAAGAAAAGAAATCTGTGACATAATTCCACAAGTATCTGTTAGCATGTATAAGCAAAGCAATAGGGACTCTGTGTCATACAGTGAGTGTTGCAGCACAGGTGGTGTGGCGGAGCCTTCTACTCCCTGAAGGAGCCTTAATAATAGTCGATGGGGGCTGTAACGCTGTCTGCTCCGCCAACACCTCATACAGTCATCACAGTAGCTGTAGAGTGTCTGTTATTATCTTTGTCATTTAAAAGAAGGTGTGGTGGATTTTTAAATGGGATTAAAAGTGTGACTGAGCTGCCCTGCTGTCCGGTGCAGTCACTTTAACTAAATGAGATGCAGACAGTCAACTGAACTTTGTTTTTCCACACTCTGTTTCGAGTAATATGTAAACTACTGAACTGGTGGATGGACCTTGAGCCACACAGACAAAATGAGCCCGTTATTTAGTCTGGTAAGACAGGTCTACCTAACCATTTCTATCATGCCACATCATTTGAATTTCTATACACTGATGCATTTTCTGTTGGTTTTTCAGTCTCTAGATGCTACATTACATTAGAGCTTGACTCAAAGTGGTTATAAAACTCAAACCTGTGTATCTTTTTAAGCCACAAAAGGTCATGATTAAGTGACACTTCATCACCTCTTAAACAGTTTCAAAATCTGCGTCAAGTGGCACGCCGCTTTTATGACACAGATGTTAAAACACCGCAAGTGTTCAATTAACCTTTTAACTGTTTATGAAGTGCTTAATGTTATGCCAAACAATGCATGTTCATATTTTATAAAGACTTGTGTGACTCAGCTAATCATAACTGAAGACCAGACATTTCAAGTTCTTGTTTTATAACCTCTGTTACAAGTTCTAAATCTGCCAGCCCAAACAGCAGCTAAAGAATGTAGGTGCACCATGTTAAAATGTTGAAATGTTGTTTCATAATATTCCACAATTTGGCAACAACTAAGAAATGAGTTTCAAAATGTATTTTGACATGTATTTTTGATAGTGTTTCACAAAAGGTCTAAAAGTCTGTTTTGTTTTTTCCAAAATGCATTTATGAAAACAGAACGTTAACTGCAGTGGTTTATTTAAATGTAGATAATAGAAGCAGGAAACATGTACAATAAGAAGCTGACAGTGTGGGGAAATCATATTTCCAGTAGTCTTCCTGAGTGATACAAAATATATATAAAATGTTTACAGATGTAGACGTTAATATGTTCTGATACTGTTGTAGACAAGATGTTCTTGTCCCATATGTTCATATCAGCATTTCAAACAGGACTTAAATGGCGTCTCAAGTCCCTCTGGTTGCACATTCTCCTAATTTTTGTGGTTGCGATGTGGTTCAGGTGAAATATAAGACCATCCAGTTTTTTTTTTAAAGCAGCAACAACAAGCCTGTCACTGCTGCACCTTTTCAAAAGAGCCTCAGGATGCATCATTCCATGACAGAGGTCGAACGAACAATAACATACCAGTCTTTAATATTGGCTTGCACACTTTTAATGAGACAAAACTGAAAACAATAAATTACAAGAAATCTGGATAAATAAATATTTAACTATGCATTACCTTGATTTCCATAAACAGACCTTTGACAGAGCAAAACAGCAGTAAGAAAACATAGGCCTAAAAAAAGCATTTATCTGGCAGCTGAAACTAAACACTGAACTCCAAACAATGAGACTGCTTGTAAACAAACTGAAAATATGAGAGTTTTAGGATCTCTTGAAATGTGTTTGAATCAGACTCCATGCTGTATGATGTGGTTCTGTGTGAGTTATAAAGTCCAGCATATCTTTTCTCCCTCCACTCTTCACTGTCTTTTTCAGAAGGCTTTTATCAAATCTTGACAGTTGTTTTCTTTGCACATGGAGCCACTTCAACAAAAGTAATATGTTTCAGTACATAACGCGCTGCAAATGAGCCACATTTTTATTTTGCTTTTCCACCTCCTGCTCTGTTTGTCTCATTTCCTTCCAAAGAAAACTGCAGGTAGCTGCAACAGCAGTGTAACAAAAGCAGACTAAACATTTAGTCTACGTGAGATGATTCACAGGTGAATCAGACACAATTCAGTAATCACTACAACAGATTTTACAAAAAAAAGTGAGTACTAATGTTTTGTTGCAGGGAGCCAGAGAGCCGTACAGCCATTGTGACAGCACTGCTGCAGTGGAAATCTCAGAGACTGATGTCTGAGAAAATGAAATAAAAGGCCCGTGATTGAAAATTTGAATCTGCAGGTGGGAAATGAAACATTCCACAGTCCTGTGTATCTGAGTTCAAGGGGTGAGGGCACAACAGTACAGAGGAAGAGCCTCCTAAAAAGCCCGATCCTCTATGCCAGGTCCAGACACGACCCCAACATAAGGAGCACCAGTGGAGCTATCAGCACTCCCGCTCCACCTCCAGGTCCAGTTGTACAGGTCCACACAGTGCAGGTCCACATCCACTTAGCTGCATTGATAAGTTGAGCCAGTGCTTTTTTTTTTTTAAACACTGAATCCTCTACAGTCCCTTCAGTGAGGACACCTTCTTTTTCCGGGCAGCCAGCATCTCATAGAAAGGGTCTTTGCTTATAGCAGCTCTGTGGGGAGGAGAGACGAGGACAGCTGAGGTGAGACCAGACACGTGAGCAACCAAGAGCCTGTTTTCAGAGGAAAGTGCTTCCAAGCCTGTGCCTGACTGATCAGTCGAAAGAACATGCACAACAACTGTGACTCACTTGATGCTGTTGATCCATTCGTCCTTTTCTTCTGCGGTCGGGGCGGAGATTCTGTAGAAAGTGTGGTTGCCCTCAACAACACGACCGTCTGCCTCCGTCTTGCAGGCCTTGATCACCTGATCCCTGTGGTCGGGGATGAAGAGCTCAAAACAGTTCTGGGAAAAGAGCAGAACAAGAAACATCAATCAGTCGATGTTGTGGGAGAGACATGAGAGCTTTGTCAACAGCTTTGTTTTCAGCCAAGTGTCAAGTAGGATTGAAGCAAAACTATTGAAATGTGCAAAAAAAACAAATTAGGTGTGTTTCCATCAGTCAGTTTGGAGCGATAAAATTGGATTCCAGAAGGCAGAAGCTATAAAAGGAGCATATTAATCATATTTTTAATAAAAATCCACATTTATGAAGCAATACTTGGATGAAAGCCAAGACAATGAGAACTGAGCAGAAAGCACTGTCAGCAAGAGAAGAGAGAGGAGAGGAGAGTTTACCGGTTTCTTAGAGTCGTCCACTTCTCTGATGCTCAGATTCTCCAGAGGAATAATCCCTCTGGGCTCCTTATCCTTGTGGGCAGAGGAGAGAAAAAGAATTACATCATATGTGAGTGAGTGTAACTACTATGTCTTCACCCTTTACTTAAGCCCTGTACATTTAGAGATACAGCTCTGCTCTTACTCTGCATGCAGTCAAAATAGCAATTACTCACAGTGGTGTATTCAAAGTAGTAGAGGCAGTTATCAGTGAGAATGAACCAGCGTCTCTTCCAGGTCTTAACTCGTCCACCTGAGGAGAGATTACAGGTCAGCTGAGCTGTCAGAGAAGTTTGAGCTGGGAGTCTCCTTGTTATGACAGCAGCAAGACTGAACTTCATATTATGACAGTTTGAAGCACATTGATGGTGTGAAGCAACAAGTAAAAAGAAAGTGCATTGATTATAAAGTAGAGAGGCTCATTGGATGAAACAGCTGAGGTTAAAAACTTGGTTGGGTCAGAGGCCGAGGAGTCCAACAATTAGAAGCTGATGTGAAAAGGTGCAAGGGGGCTATCAGCATAGTGCAGGGTAAAAAAACAACAACAAAAAACTCAATTTCATTGATGTAAATGAAATTGTGGTGCAAGATATGCATAAGCCAATGCACACAGCCATTGGGAATAAGGCAGGGCAGCAGCAGGCTTAGAAGCAAAGCAGCGTGTTAAAGCTTTCAGAGTACATACCTCCTGGAGTCAAAAACCATGAAAAACAAACAAACAAGAATAATGTCAACAAATGAAGTCATAATTTATCACACCTATTTACCAAGATGTAACATTATATGTCAGGATCCATGTAGGCATATAAACACAAAGGCAGAACACTAATTGCTCAAGTAGTGTCCAAAGGTTTCAGTCAATTTCACTCCCTGTCCACTAGAGGGCCTTCCAACTAATGATGAACCAGCACTGAACAGACTGACTGTATTCAAGTTCAGGATGTTCACACCAAATGGAAGAACGTACCTAGCTTGAGCAGCCAGCCTTCTCTGTCAGGGTTGAAGAAGGTGTGTGTGAGGTCATTCCCATCATCCTCTGGGATCTTGAAGGGTTCATTCTTGATGCTTTCATACAGGTTCTGCAGAGAATAAACAGGGAGGGGATTTAGAGATTTTATAATATGGATTACTGGTCAGTATCCAAGCATGAGTGTAGGCTGAGTATTTGCAGAGTGGCCAAGTGATTAGAGACACAGTTCCAGGTTCAAATCCCGCAGCAGCCAATGTTGAATCTGTTCAAGTGCCCCTGAGCAAGACATTTAACCCTTAGCTGCTCACTTACTGCAAGTTGGAAGAAAAGCGACATGCCTAGACCATGATGCTATGTTAAATGATAAAATGCTTTGTGTGCCATCTTTAGTATGTGTTGGCTGAGAAAAACTGATTAAAAACAATAGCTGACTGGATCTCCTAAATTTAGGGTCTGATCAATAAGGGTCAGAGAGTGAACTGAGGCTTTAACAGAATGAACTCGTCTCACCCTGAGCAGCTCCTCTGGCAGGTCTCCTCCGTCGTTGATGCCTCTGTTCATCGCGGTGAACCTCTGAACGGAGGGCTTGTCCTTCACGTTGGGGTTGTGCAGACTGGTGTTCAGCATGATCACGGCGAACGACAACACGTAGCAGGTGTCTGGAAAACAACAGGCACAATGTGGAGGTGTATGATACACACGTACACAGCCACACAGTCAACACAAATACGTTCACACACACATAATCTTTCCACATTTCTCAGTTATTAGAGTCTTGGCCACATTTTGCAGCATAATTACTCTTTTGGAAATGTTTATTTAACTTTTGGGCTTGAGTCTTTGTGAATTTCAGTTTCAGTAGAGTCTGCTTCTGACTGACTTGACACCAGCTATCAGAGGTCAATTTTAAATCCTTTACGCACAACTTTGTCACAGCTACGGGATAAAATTAACTTAATCTGAACTTAATTGTTTTTTTTTTGTGATTTAGTCAGCTATTTTTGGCAGGCCTATATAAGGCACTTTGCGTAGGCCTACATGGCTATGAATATATGCTGTGAAAAGGGCATGGGGCGGGGGCTTTTTATTTACTATCTCCTGCTTAAATATAATCTGTATTTTCTCTTTGCTAAAAATGCCTTGTATCCATTTTGACATTATCCAATGGATTTTAAAAGGGTTTCATAATCCCAAGAGGCTGGGCAATTTTCTGAACCAACAGAAGACCGTGTAACTCTTCAACTAAAGTGATAACTCTTCAACTTAACAGTAATATGCTGTTAAGTAAGGGTTTTGTTTTGAAAGTTATAACTGGAAATCCAATTTTTTCTCTAGAAACTATCCCTCTCTCTCTCTTTCACACACACACACACACACACACACACACACACACCTGTGCTCTGAAACACTCCAGGGTTACAGTGACAGTATCGCTGGGCGAAGGCCTCCATCATGCGGTCGATCTTCTGAGCCTCTCCAGGCAGCCTGAAGCTCCAGAGGAACTGTCTGAGGGCCTGGACCAGGTTCAGGTCAGTGAACTCGTGCAGCTCCACAAAGGCATGCAGGACCTCAATGTTGAAGTCATCTCTGCACAACACACAGCATCCCACACACACACCCACATGTACACAAACAGGGGGAGTCAACACAACAAAGGATTGAGAAGTGAAAACAGCTCTGCTTGGCAACCAAAAAGGGAAGGATGGGATGTGATGAATCAGATAAAAAAACAGATCGATGGGTGAAGTTTCAAGTGTGATAATGCACCATAAGCTGAAATGACCCACTTTATCTCCCCTGCTGCACATTCTCATGAAACACATACAGTTACAGTCTGAGAAAGTCCACAGATAGAAGAGATCAGGATTAGGATTATCCACTCTTGTTTTGAAATAGGTTCTTTATATCCACTATCATAACTCCAGCTTTTGAGACAAACCACTCATATGAAATTTGAACGGTATCGCTCACCTCTCCCCGAGATAGTCGCCAATGGCCGTCTTATTAAGCCCCTCCCCTTTGTAGAGGAACTGGGCGATGTCATCGCTGGTGTTCTTCAGCAGGGAGCTGTCAATCAAAAACCTGATCCCCTGAATGATGGCAAACACAGCCAATCAGAACACACATTGAAGTCTGAACTGAAGCAGACAATTCAGCGAGGTGTCCTTTCTTATTTCACAGCCTCAGGTTCTTTTGTTCTCACCTTCTTGGGGTCCATGTTGAACTTCTTGCGGCCCATAGCCACCTGTTTATTTCTCTGCATGCTTTTCCTATAAACAGAACAGATTACTGTGCAAACAACCATAACGAACTCCCAATCCAACCAATTAAACCGTATTTTGACCTACTTCAGACTCTATAAGTTTAGCATGACTCCTGGTCCAGACCCCTGATCCCTCTCTGCCCTACATCAGCCCCACAAAGTCGTAGCTTCTGTTCTTAAGAGTCAGACAGATTTTGTGTTCTTCCCCTCCCTTTCAATCTCCTTCCACTAAGACTAGGGCTGGACCAATCAGCATCGGTCAACATAAAGCAACATCGACATCAGTCTGCAAAGTATTTATATTATATTTGGGTGATTGTGAAATTTGGCATTTTTTTGTGTCATTAATACAACTTGTCAAATTAGCAACAGATAAAACTAACATGGTCTTTTGTTTACAACAAACAATTAAAACAATGACAGACCTAAAAAGCTGAGTCTGTTTTGCAGCTGCATTTCTGTTCAGATTCTACAGAAATTCATTTTGGTTTTGGCTGCATCCCTAACTAAAATGAAGGCTGAGTGGACAATGGCTCAGAGATACTTTACCTCTCTTCAGTCAAGCCCAGGTTTTCAATCTCACTGGTCACCTCTGCTATCTCATCCTTCAGCCTCTGAGGAGCAGACGGAGAGAGAAAGGCATTGTGGGAGAAAGGGAAAAAGGGATGGGACAGGTAGAGAGGGAAGAATAAGGTTGAGAATTTGTGTGAGAGATGAAGCTTGTCGGTTGCTGGGCAAACACACAAACTCAAGAAAGCATGCACGCACACACACACACACACACATAAATGAATTGTGGCTTCTCTATGATGTCTGACTCTTGCCTCAACCTCTGCAAAGGCTTTGATCTTGTCAGCACAAACTGTATACTCTGTGTGTGTGTGTGTGTGTGTGTGTGTGTGTCAGTGCATTATGCATGGACGTCTGTTCCAGATACATCTTTCTGCCCAGTACATCCAAATAAACACATCCTGCTAAGAGATGACCCAGTAAAACCCAAAAGTGCAGACATGATTCACTCTCCGTCGGACCAGCTCATTCTTCCTCTCGGCAGGAGTTATCTGGAACAGCCGCACTCGGCAGAAAATCCTCTCTGGGAGCTGTAGCACCTGTTCTGGGGTCAGAGCCGACCACCCTTCCCCTCTTTTCCTCCCCACTCCTCTCCCTTCCTCTGACCCAGATTCACAATCACCCTGCTTCCCCCGACACCCTCCCCGGTCTGTCCGCTAAGTGTCGCGCTGGAAGGGAGACGGATCAAAGACTTTGATTGGCTTAACAGAGCTGCTTTTAACAGATCAGAAAGAGAGGTTATGGGAGGAAATAGTGTTGAACAGACACAGGGGAGAAACAGATGAAGCTCAACAGAAAAGAGGGGGAAAATGGATTAAGATAAGTATGAAAGAGAAAGAGAGGTTCATGGGACAGGCTGGACCCAGATTAGAGCTATAATCATTTAAAAAGAATGTGCAAATAGCGCGCGTGTGTGTGTGTGCGTGTGTGTGTGTGTGTGAGTGAGAGAGATGGAGAGTGAGTGAAACAAAGAACCAGAAAGAAAGTTAGCGTGAAGGCGTGAATCCGCCTTGACTGCCACCTAAGGTAACTACTTCCGTAATCTGGACCCCTCCAAATAGATTTCCATGGCTGCCCCCCTCCCTCCATCCTCCCCCACACTAACATGGTCTTCTGTCACCATTACTGGAATATTTCATGGCTCATTACCCATCAGCCCCCCAGGGCAGGACAAGGCGGGGTTTAGGAGACACAATAGGGGAACAAAAGTCAATTCCACTAATAAACGCCATCAATCTATTTACACAGTATTACTGTCCAGCATCACTGCACGTGTGTGTGTGTGTGTGTGTGTGTGTGTGTGTGTGTGTGTGTGTGTTGGGATGTCTGCCTTTCTGGCAGGAGGATGTTTCCCAAAACATAGACTCAGAATTATAAGCTATGGTTCAACCTATATGACCTTTTGAAGGCTGATCCTAATATTTTTGTATTGAAGCCGCCGTCAACGTTCAGTTTTTTAAATCATTCCATTTTCCTGCCAAAACATTACAAGTATCCGCTGCCCCTGCACCCCATTTTATTACGAAACAGCACTCTGTGAAAGTAAACCACCCTGCACCTTGCTCCATCTGTGTGCCTGCCATCCACTCAACCTTTGTTCTGAAGTTGTACTGAAATACTGGGGAAGTGATGAAAGTGTGTGTTTAGCTCAGCAGTGCAGTGCCAGAGGACTAGCCTACCCTTCACCTAGAACATCATGTGATACTGAAACCCAGGCTATTGACATTCTTTAAGGGCTAGCAGCTGCTAAAGACAGAGGGAACCACTACATCTAATCACCTGTAGGGGAAACTCTGGAATAGATCACTACCTGAAGAACTGCTTTACATAAATCATTACTGAAAAATTAAACGAATGAATAAAATGGGTACAGAAAATATATGTAATTTCAAGTTTTACAGACTGTTTTTGTGTAGCTGTTGTCAGAGAAGAACTTTCATCAAATCAACAGTGGACATTTGAAGATGTTCGATAAGCAATATTTAATAACAGGCTAATACTTGCCTGATATATTGGAAGCCATAATTACCAGTCTAATCCTATTACAAACTAACATGTACAAGATCCTGCCGAACAAAGAAAACCCCTTTTATTCTCTTATGCAGACATATACAGGGCATGCTGGGAGGCGAGGAGGTCTTTGTTGCCTCTGGCAGGCCAGTCCTGTTTAATTTATTTAGGGTTGCAGGGGGAAACTGAGGTAGAGGGCTAACCTGTCCCCCCCAGGCAGAGACGGCTGGAGGACAGACAGACATATACATGAGGTCTAGGATCTCCACCCCCCCATACACACACACACACACATACACACACACACATCCCTCCCCAAAGAGGATCATCTGTCACGAATGTGTACAGTAACGCTCTGGTGGTCATCCTGCTATTCCCCCTACCCCCCAGCCACACACACACACACACACACACACACACACACACACACATACACCTCGGCATACTGGTCTAGACATTGAGACAGAAATCTACCCAAGGACACACAGAGAAAGAAGGGCAATTGGCTCAACAATGC
>OMLF01015667.1:0-11260 GCA_900302615.1 Holocentrus rufus
CTGCATGTACAATTCATCTGGCAGCACAGTAGGAGACAGCCTCCGGTGTTAGATACGAAATAAAATAGCGATTGCATCGCTGCAGCTTTGCAACACGGAGTTCGCTCTGAGATCAGGTCTCTGCTCATTCTAGCAGCGACACACACTAACATACAAACCTACATAATGCAAAGCCTACCTGTTTGCTAAATTACAGATGTACACAAAGCACATATTCTCCTAACACAACATGCAAACGCTGCTAGCCTCTGATTACCTGAGTGCAACACAGCTGTAACTTTGACCGCAGCTACATGGGCTACATACGAGACTGGGGTGGGTGAAATACCCTCAGTGTTTCACAGCTAGTCAAAGACTTGTCTATTATCTATAATATCAGCAGCAAGAAATACTCTTGAGACATCTAACGTTTACACCCGTTCTCTCATTTTCTCTCCCCATTTCTCTCACACTAATGGATCCTGCATCATAACGTAACACCAAACTGTTAGCGTTAGCTAATGCTAAACGGACAAAGAAATACAGAATAATTATTGTTCAAATACTTACATTTCCCTCATTTGCAGCCGTGCCACGGACAGTTTGTACTGATCCCTCTCAGGAAAAGTTTCATTGTCAGTCTTGTGTTGTACTGACCCAGGTCGGAGAAGCAGTCAGACGAAAAGTGGTTAGCTCACACGAACGGTCTTTAGCCGACTGCAGCCGGGACGTTGCCATCACAAATAAACTTAATCCACTGCGCTTTTATTTCCTCTGAGGCTGGGCTGATGTAGTGATTTGTGTTTATTTGTGTCGGTCTGTACAGCCAACAACAGAGCAGCTGTAGTGTCTATAGCTCTTAGCTGCAACATAATGCTAACGGTTAGCTGGCGCTAGCGAGAAAAAAACATGTCGGGCCTTCTCAAAGGCAGTTTTCAAACCGGGGTGGAGATACCCAAAGGAGGGGGCGGGGTTATGCAAAAATCCCCGCTTCTTACGTAAGAGTCGGGGGAAAATCAGAACAGCTCGTTTCAGCCCATGCTATCTGAGCTAGCCGGCTAACTCAGCAATGAGTGGGTTGTTGTTTCTCAGACTTTGAGGGTTAGTGGGCACGGCGAATACCCCAATATATATGCCCAAACAGCGAAAAAGTGGGTTTTGCATAATATGTCCCCTTTAACCCAGGTCAGCCTTGGTTTTACCCACCTCTGGACAATTTCACATGCCACAGAGTCTACAACGGCTCCATCATTTGTCACATCCAGAAGCCTGCAATGGAATTGTAGTCATATGTTATATGTGGTGTAATCTCCTCAAACGAGGTATAGGAGGTTAAGGTTAGCATGAGTCACTTTCTGTCTGTCTGTCTCTAGCAGCAGGCTAACAGAGGATTAGGCAGCAGGCTGCTGTTGATCAAACTTTGTATGTTTCTCCATGCTAGTGAGAAATAAACAGCTGAATTCATACTGCCAGTTTGAGTGGGTGGACAACACAACTGGACACTCTTTTTGTTTGATATCTCTAATCATGAACGGCAGAGGAAAGGGAAGAAACCATAAAGGAACTTGAAGGGGCACTGAGTGAGTGCAACACCCACGCCCAGGATGTTTGACAGTGAAATGCAATAAGACAATAATACGCACAAAAACTGTTTCCATCAGGTCAACCTTTCCATATGTGTATCTCTTACCAATTCACTTATATGGCCATTATGAATATTTCGGATGTTCTAGCATTGGGCTGAAATTTTGACCTTAATCTGTGATCTTGACCTTTGACAGAATCTTCTCGTAATCAAATGAGTTCTTCCTTTGCTGAACCTTAACTCTTAAATCCCTACTTCAGATTCAATGGCATATATCACTGAACCTTGAGTTGAACTTTTCAAGGTCACTGGTCACATGACCAAGAGAAAGGTCATATATGACTTTATAATAGTGTTTAATAGTAACCATATGTGTAACTGCTACCAATTCACTGATATGACCATTGTAAATATTCCCTAAAATTTAAAATTAAAATTCCTTCCTGTGGACTTTTTTCAAAGAAAGACATATAAGGTGTTAAGGTGTAAGGAATATTCCAATATTTGGGGGAAAACACCCTTTTCCAACTTATCCAGACTGAGACGAGATGTTCAATACCATTTTTACCTCTATGCGTCCACTGGTTGGGTTGCTATGGTTAGCATTTCATGTTAGCTCAGCATAAAGTTTAAGATGAAGTCTGCAGGAGTCATTAGCCTCTCCACCAAAGTGAAAAAATAAGCTTTACAGCACCTAGTAATGATTTGTATTCATTTTAAAGATTGAATGTGTAAAAATGTTCAATAAAGCGAACATATAAGATTTAAGCAAATGAGCATGGTCTAATGACATTATGTTAGCATGTAGAACACTTCTGGCCTCCTGCCAAGAAACAGCTGAGGCAAAATGAGGAGAACAAGAAGCTCAGTTTGGATCATTTCACCAGAAAAGACAAAGACACTTGTTATAAACTGTGCAATACAGTGCTAAAATACAGCGTCAGCACCAGCAACATGTTGCAACACATGAAAAACAAGCAGCCGGTCCATCAGGCCGAGGCAAAGGACACACAACAAATGCAGCTCGCCTCATTTTTACCGGGACCAGGAGGGAGACATGACTTTCTCCTTTTTGAGGAAGTCACTCAGAGGATCTGTGAAATAACTGAGATAGACATGCTGCCAGTAAGCATTGTTGAAGGCAAGGGCCTCTGTCAGCTTATCAACTAACTCCAACCAGAGTGAGGATGAGAACTGATCTTATTGATACCAATGCCGTTATTGCTTCTGCTGATCCTCACGATTCTAATTCCCTCATCCCTTATTGATTCCTGATCAATTTTCTGTGCGGAAAACCGGTAGACCTTCACAGGTTTTGAGCATTAACACAAGTGTTTAATTATCTCTGAGTCTGAACACAGTGTAGGAAGTACAGGTCAGTGCCTTCAGTGTAGGTTACGGCAAGACCAGCAACTACACACAACCTCACTGTGTGACCACCATGTCTGCCTAATAACATTTGAACATGTTAGCATAAATTGGTCTTCCTTTTCTTAAAAGGATATTGCAATACGCAAC
This sequence comes from Holocentrus rufus, assembly GCA_900302615.1. Taxonomy (NCBI): domain Eukaryota; kingdom Metazoa; phylum Chordata; class Actinopteri; order Holocentriformes; family Holocentridae; genus Holocentrus; species Holocentrus rufus. Next base: position 3,083 of record OMLF01015667.1, read on the forward strand.
TGTCAGAAAAACATGCCGACGTTGATTAAAGGAATTGATAAGCTCGGAGGCAGACGCTTCCGATGGATCAGACAATATTGGAACCAGCTCTCGATTCCCATCCTTAAACCAGAGTACAGCAAGATGGACGATAACTGTTCGACTTATATACTGCCAGGTGTGTGCTGTGCAGAGATTTATTTTCATTATTCAGTACACTAAATTTTTCACTTGTTATCAGCATAGTCTAAATAAAATAAATCAATTAAACCCTGTAATATACAATATGGTTGTGTCAGGAGGAAAATATTTGATAAATTCATTTTTGGAATAATATTCCATTGTGCTCTTTCTCTCTCACACACAACAGCTTATAAACGCATTTTGACATGTAATTAAAGTTTTTTTAAAATTATGTGGTGAAATATTAGCCTTGATTTCCTTCTGGGTTGCAAGCCTAGTTTAATATAGCCTATTGTGTAGAATTAGAAATGTGAAAAAGGGAGATTGTGGAAGGCACAAAAAAAAAATGGAAAAGAAAAAAAAAAAACTGTTTTTCAACTGGGTAATTACAGCAAAATATCAAAATATCCATTATGCACATCCTCACTTGCAACCCTTATTGTGATTAAGCAGGTGTTGAAAATAAATGCATGGATGGATGTTGTGGATTATTACTTAAAAGTTATTGTGGTGAAATGACTAGTTATGGTCAATTTATAGTATGTGGTGGCTTGTCTTGTGGTTGCGTTGGTGGCAGTTGCTGCAGTGCTGCAGTGCAAGTAAATGTGTAGCTGTGTTGATGGAGCTGTTATGGATGCTGCTGCAAGTATTATTCTTAGCCAGTTAAGAATAGCCTCTCTCTGAGTCAGAATTTGCAGTACAGCCCACATTGCAATTTGGCAATTGCACCCGAAGTGAGTATATGGTCTACTACATACAGAACAGCATGTATCCAAAAACAGTCCACACACACTCGCCCACACACATACATCCACACACGTGAACACCTGCCTCACAGAGGGCCCCAGGGAAGGTCGAGGTGACACATATACACTCAGACACATACACATACATACACACACTCCCCACACACGTGCAGGTTTAGACACATGTGTGGACCAGTCACCAGTGCTGAACCAGGACTGCTGTGACTCACACTTGATATTGTGTTATGTCCTAAACCCCTAATATATTCTTTGTCCATGCATTATCTCTACGTTCCTTTGCCTTCCTCTTCTTCTTTCATCTCACACCATCTTTCATCTCCTTCATTCTCCTTTCTCTGCCTTTCTCCCATCCATTTGACTTTTCTCTCCTTTTTCCATTTTTTTCTGTACTGCTGTCAGTCATTGCTACCAGCCCACACTCCCAGTCATCAAAGCTTCTTTGATTAAATTTGATTAATAAACACAAGGCAGACAGATGAACAGCAGAGTCACAGAGATCAATAAGCCACAGATCAGACAGCAAGCAGTTTCTTAAAGACTGAAAAGGAAATGGTCCCATTTATCCACTTACCTGTTAAATGATGAGAACTTGAACACCAAAATCATCCATATGTCCCCTGTAGATCACTATGTTGAGTCATAGTAGATGGCTAGTATTATCCAAAGTAAGAGGACTGAGTTTACAGTGAAAGAAAGTTGCTTGTTCCTTTACCACCTGTAGATTCATAAAATTTAAAGGAGTACTCCGACGTTTTGGGAAAAATACCCCTTTTCCCACTTAGCAAGACTGAGCTGTTATAGTTCTACCATCCATAGTTCCTATCAGCTAACTTCTCCTAAAGCGACCCTCTTTTTTTGTTGTTGTTTTTAATCTAAGACTTGTATTTCAAATACACATGATACATTATGTAAATAAGACAGCTTCAGAGTTGCTGTAAGGTTCATTTTTTCACTTTGATGGAGGCTAGGCTAATGACTCCTGTAGACTTCAGGTCTTTATGCTAAGCAAACACGAAATCCTACCCACTGGAACCAATCCAGTGGATGTACAGAGGTGAAAATGGTATTGAACGTCTGTCTCAGTTTGGGTAAGTCAGAAAACGTTGGAGTATTCCTTTAAAAACCACAATTAATGAAGTCAGTGTTGCTGATTGGCTTTACCAGCTTTATTTTCAAAGCTATTTCAGGTGAATAACTATGTATCCGTTAGCTATGAAGTGACTTTTAGTTGTATACCTTCTTCCAACTTCTGTCATCTTTATTGTACTTACAGTAGTAGATCTCAGTTGTTCACTCTTAAGATAATATTTGTGGCCTAGCATCACTCAACATAGTGTATGCTAAAGTGTTAGCATGGAGCACAGGAGCCAGTGATATACCAGGGACCACATGGATGATTTTAGTGTCAATGTTCTCATCACTGAGGTGCCAAGTTCCCCAGTCTGTTAGAACTAAGAGTGATGTGCCATAAAGCAGGGTCACCATGTTCTGACACAGTGGCAGGAGGAATGGAACCCAGCTAGCCGCTTCAGATGCCTGGCTATTTTAGAGAGGTCACATATACTACAAGTGCTACTGTAGTACTTGCCCATTTGTTTGCTCCTGGTGTTTGACTTGTTTGCTTGGACTGCTTTGTCTTCCTCCCGTCTTTAACAGTTAATTACACTAAAGAAAAAAATTTGAAAAAAAAATCAAGAATTTGAATCTCAGCTATCTAACAATTTGGTCCCTAAATGTGGAAATATTTTTTAATAAAATTGGCTTTTTTGGGGAAATGCATGCAATGCGGGAGTAAAAAAAAGACAGGAGGAAAAAAACAAAAACACCAACAACCATCCATTGATGAAAGTGTCATCCTAAGGAAAGTCTTGAGTGTGCTTTTAGCTTTTATGTTAAAGGGCATTAAAAGCCCATGAATTTCTGGCACATCAAGGTACAATTTACCCACATTTTACATTGCAACAAACCATTTTAAAAACCATGCAGGCATACTAAAGATTAGAACATATAATCAAAATCTGTTGATTTCAAATTTGAGTTTTAGGTTGAAACGCCCAACTTATAATGTTCTGCTTCTGCTGCTAACACAGTTGTCTCCATTCATAAACAGCAGAATTGATAATTGGCTGTGTAAAGCAAACTTTTCCCCGGTGACTTCTTTCCAGCGGAAGCCGCAATTCTATATAATTTGCAAAGTCTGTGCAGCTCTTGCTACAGTATCTCCTACCATCAACTTCCGAGGTCAGATGGGAGCTGTGATTTCCGTACTTTAAAAATGAGGGAAAACAGATTAGCCAGTTTACAGTTTCTGGGTTAGGTTAACTTGTGAATTTGATGCTGTTAATCAGTTTAAAATGACCGTAGTCTCCTGTTGTCAGACACCCCCTGAATGCACCGACAGGAAGACTTTGAGATCCATTCAAATCACTCCACCTAATCTGGTCATGAGAATATGACATTGCTGCTTCTTTTGGAAAAAAACAAATGAGAACTTCTTTATTATAGTGATGGAATATTGGTGTGGAGAAAGTTTGAAGTCTCTGCAAGTTCATTCATTCAAATTTTCATATCATACTGGAATATCTGAGTTCTGAGTACTTTGCTTTGGGAAACAATTACCAGAACAAGTATATACAGAAGAAGTATATACATTTTGTTGATGTTAGGCTAAGTAGGCTATGTAAAATCACTGTTATGATCCTTTAAGTATCTATTGGTTGTATCAACATCCAAAGAATTACAACAGTATCAACCTGTATTTGGCACATCTCAACTATATTTGACATAATTAAGTCAAATTTTTTATGATGCAGAGGATTGAGCTCGATAAATAGAGCAGAAACGGAAAAAGAATATTTTTCAAAGAGGTAACATATCACCATACTAATTGCTGGAACAATAATACTGCTTTGTCATTTGCTTTTTTTTTTTTTTTTTTTTTGGCATAAGCGTGAAGCTTTTCAGCCTTTGCAGCTGAAATGTGTTGCAATGGCACTCGCTCACTTGTGGCACCATCCTCCATCTTTGAGCAGTTGAAATGCCAGTAGGTACGTGAGTGTATGCGCATGTGTTTGTGTTTGTGTGCGGGGGTGGGGGAGGGTGTCCTGAAATTTCAGTGGGTGGGAAGTTTTTGTTCCATGAGAGAATGGACCAGAAAGTGAGCTCTGAAAGCCTGAAATCTTAGCACCTGTCCAACTAATCACTGAGTCACTGATCAACCCCCGCTGATATAGTCATTTTGTTCTATGGGACAGTAAACCTACAAATCCAAACTACAGTCACATTTTCATTCTCACACTGCCCTCTAGCCGGTTTGTTTACCAGAGTTCTCACAATAAGGAAACAGCACAGTCATACCTTTACAAATTTATTGAAATGATTGCTATGTGATGAAATCATAATGGACATAAAATGTTAACTACCCTTGCATAGGTTACAGACTATGCCTCACCAACAAATGACAAACATTGCATACTGTAGCAGAATCCTGAAGGAAAATATAAAAAGGACATACTGCGATGTTAACTCAGGGCTCAGGGAGGGTCTTAGTGACAGCCCAGAAGAAGGTAAAGGATTCAATTTTCCTTTTTATAATTTTAAACCTGGTTCCAGATCTACCATTTTTAGTCTTCTTAAATAGGACAGGGCTTTGGCTTAGGGAGTTGGGATAAGAGGGAAGTGAAAGCAGACATACTGCTAAATCAGAGTCATAAACTGAATCGAATTAGTCCCATAATCATCAATCCTCCATTTGAAAATACAGTAGAGTGCATCGCTATGTATTATATATAAGGAGGAACGGCATAATAATAATAATAATAATAATAATAATAATAATAATAATGTTAGTGTAAGCAAATTATATTGCCAGCATAGATTTATTTGATTGTTTAAGATCATGCAGTCTTCCATCAACCATGCACTTTCAGCAGAAGTAAAATGTCACCCTGCAATGTAGACGAAGATCACCACAACATGATGACACATTTAGAGCTGAATCTTTTCACACACAAGCTCTTTTGCATTCCAGAACAATTCATACCTCACTCCTCAATGCATCAGCACTGTCATCATGGCTTTAAAGTCACAAACAATATGAAAACTTCTGAAACATCAACTAGTGCTTTATGCCTGTAGTCTAATGATAATTCTGTCCTGTTTAACAACAAGACACATTTATTAAATAGCTTATTTTGAAAATGCAGAGATCAGATGCCTTGACTGAAATGGTTGATATGCATGGTCACTGGAGATCATGTGATCCTCATTTTTTCTTATATATATTTAATTTTATCTCGATTTGGCAGTTGGGAGCAAGTAAAATAAATTCATTTAAAAATTGGATTCAAATTGGGAACAAAAATGGTTTCTCTGAGCATCTGTACTATATCAAATGTATGTACAAAGTATATGCACTGAGAAACATACTCTATACTCTATACTGGAAAATTATTCATTTTTGAAGAGATATTAGCTATGCCTATACAAAATGTGCTTCACCTAAATGCAGTATCTTGTATATTGTCCATCTGGTAACATACTGTATGCTTGTATGTATGATATGAAACAACTATAAAAACTTCATTTGGTCCCTTTAGTAGTGTCTGGTGCTTTGTAAAAGTACAGATATGTCTAAAACTTTGGCCTACCGTAAACACTAGAAATATGAACAAACAGAGAAGTTAAAACTGTGAGACTACTAACTACCCTGACGTCATCTTTTTTTTCTTTTTTTTATCATTACGAGATAGTCTAATTTCGATACCTTTCAAGAAAATAGAATTATTCTATATAACTTTAAAAAAAGTTTGAATTTTGTAGTTTTCCTACTAGGACTTACTGTATGGTTTACACATAGCACCTTTCATAGCATTTTTTTTCCATCAAATGCCTGATACTGAAATGTTAATTAAAGGGATATTTCTCCACACGTTCAACAACAATTTATGAAATGGGCCAAAACAAATGGGGTGATGACACACAGCCAGTACACTTACTCACATGCACTGTAAACAAAAATAAGGCTTTTTAGATAATGGGCCTCCTCACAGAAAAGACTGTGAGATGTCGAGTGGATTATTTAGCCAAGCGTAATTTAGTGGTTTTCAGTCATGTGCCATCATGACCCAAGTGTACACACATTTTCAGTCCAGTCAAACACTGCAGGAGCTGTCTAGTTGAAAGTGTGTTGACCAGTGAGATCAGCTCCAACACATCCTCCACCCCATATGACTACATAGGTTGTTTGTTCTTACCCTCTAATACGACTCACAGGAGCGTTTCCTACATTTGTGGCCCTCTCCGGCAGCAAGAGATATGCCACAACATTCTAAACAGTCACAGTTTGGTTATGTTTAGGCACCAGCACTACTTGGTAAAAGAGCCCCTCAAATGACCTTGTGATCTCAGCCATTTTCAGAAGTGCTCCTGAAAAAGAAAGTGACATATTTAGATCATACCAATCACAGCAAGTCTCTTCAAGCCTCACATGTGCAGTAGGTTCATCAGGGGCCTGGATTGGTTGTGCCAGCTGTCTGTAATTAACTGTTACTCCCATCTTACCAGGAAAGCCTATGCTGCAGCCGAGGTAGGTGGCATTTCTCAGCTGCTTTGTCACTGAAGGCCATTCAAATTGGAAAGATCCTTCATGTACAGGTGAGAAATGCAGCCTTCATCCAGCAGTTTTCCAAGGACGGGTAGATATTTCGTTCCCAGCCGTATGTATCCCACAATCCTGTGCACACATCTTCTTCTTCTTGCTCTCGTGTTTTTTGGCAGTGGGCAACCGGCTTAAGGTGATTACTGCCATCTTCTGAATCCCGTGTATATAGGAAGCAGAAGTCAGCTTGATAGAAAAATCCTGCTGCTCCGTCAGAATTTGTTCTTAAATGTTAGTTAAATTATTATCATGTAATATTAATCTATTTCTCCTCCATTTCCACAAAGTCTTTAAAAAGGACAAAGCAAAAAAGTATCTTGTCCATTGTGCGCTGCATATGAAAGCGTGATGACAAAATTGACATGTCTGGTGACCTACATGACGCATACATCTGGTCTTGGTAGACCGTTTCCAAGCAGAAGCCTTGAAGCCTTTGTAGACTAGTGCGGGGCTGCCAAGGACCTGTCCTTCCTCACCTGCAGCCTAGGATTTGAGAAGCAGCCAATGATTTAATCACAAGGTGTGCTTGAAATCACTGGAAGCAGTGTGGTTACACCTTTTGCACAAGTGAGGCTCATTTTGAGTGAGACTGTAGTTGGTGGAGAACTGCATATGTCACTTTCTCTTTCAGGAAGTGTTTTGAGATCAAGACGGGCTCTTAAACATTTGGGAAAAGGTTAGGATTGAGGTTAGGTGAAGATTAAGGATAGAGGACCTTCATTGTCATGGCAACAAGAATAAACATGTCGAAACAAAAACACAAGGAAATGAACACCGGACTGGCTCAACCTGGGAGTCGAATACCAATGCCCTGCGTGAAAGTCCTGTGTTTTGACGACTCATCCACCACCCCAACCTCCTCTGCATGTGGACTTTGTTGCTACCACTTTGCTTTCTACCATGTTGCTTACCACCAGTAGGGGTGCTAAATTAGGAAATGCTCCTAGGGGTTGTATTAGAGGGTAGAAAAAGATGACCCTTGGGGTCATTTTTTGTGGGAGGACGGTCTGGTTTGGTCAGTTTGAAAACCCACAGACTCTTGGACCTCCATAGCTCATGGTTGAGAGTTTACCACTGGCTTTCATCTGCCGTTTGGGCTCACCTCCACTGACAAATGATGGCAATACACCAGCTTTCACAAAATGGTGGACTCCTGGTATTGTTGTACTTTTTATGTTGCTTTGAGCTGCTCTCCACAAGGTGCTTTTCTGGCCTACGGAAGGATCTTATTTCCTGAATTATGACGTGATGTGTTTTCTGCGTTCACAAAGTGAGGCAGCTTCTGTTTTTCAAACCAAATACTGTTTGCTGCACACAGGGAGGACTTCAGCCAAAAACAGTGTGGACCCAGGCCTCTACCATCTCTCTGCTCCTGACCTGTTGAAGCCTGTTGTAAGTAAAAATGCTTACAAGTAAAAAATAAAACATAACCTTTAACAACACTACTATGTAAGAAAAAATATTTCATAATAAAGGTGCCTATGATTAATCTCCTTCTCTGTAACAAAGAATGCTCTCATTTGGAATGAGTACTTGTATAAACTGACTAAATCTAATCTATTTTTTTTTTTTTTTGGTCTTGAATTTTTT
>OMLF01015668.1:0-15520 GCA_900302615.1 Holocentrus rufus
CCCACAGCACTTTAAGGCAGCACATCTCCACAGGTACTTCATTACGAGGTATGTGACATGTCGGAATGTGAAAGCCCTTCTGACAAACTTTCCCTTTATTTATTTATTTATTTATTTAACTACAGAGTTGCTGATATGACCAACATCTTCGCCTCATTTGCAGATATAGATATCATGTAGTGTTTTGACACATGAAATATGCTCGTCAGTTTAAACGACTCTACCGCCTATCTCCCATAGATGTCGCTAAAGCTTCTTTCACTCAGGGATGCTGCTGCTGATGAAACTGCCAGTGAGATGCATAGAGTGTTGCAGGACATCTGAAAAGCATTATGTAAGAGGTTTAAGTATGAATACCTATAAGATAGAGGGTGGATTTAGAGGCAGAATGCAGCTTTTGATGACGACACTGCTGGGATGGTTTATGTGTTACGTGGTCCTTGTTCCCTGAATATTTATCTTTTTAAATTGTATCTTTATTCATGCAACATCTAACTTATGAGGATTATGTTAATATTTTGCTGGCTGAAGTTCAATAAGACTACCTACCACAGTGCTGCTTCTCTCTGTGCTGATTCAGTGAGTTTTGCATGGCACTGCTGAATCCTGTGTTAACTGGTTTAATGGTGCCAGTTAGGCAGCCTTGGGGCATCCCGACTAAATCAAACAACATTTACACAGCTACAAAAAATTAATATTAAATTATCTGTGATTAAGGGGGAGAAAAGCTTTTAGTGAGACCAGCACAGGTCACAGGGTCCAAAATAAAAACTCTGCATAGAATATTATCTATTATGTAATTGTTGATAAGGTGAGCTGACCTACTGTACTACAACTGTTTCTCAGGCCTTCGGGATTATATTAGTTTACTGACTTTGACTGCATAACGGGTTGGCTGAGCGCTGAGTGGCCCCCGGCGATCATGGGTCATCGCTGCAGTATGTACCAGTTCACCTGGTCGCAGGTGGTATCCCAGATGCATGTCCTCCGGTCTGAAAGTATCCTAATAGGACCTCTTCAGCTCTCTCCAGGATTTGGGGGATTTGACTTGACACTCGTGGCTTCAGGTCATTGTAAGTCAACTCCTCTGCTCCCCAGACAGAGGCTGACCCAGGTGGACTGCTGTGCCCGCTGAGATGAGGTGAGGAGACATTTGGGGATGCAAAATGACATGCTTTAATGCACTGGGAAATATGATGCCAGCTAACAAGAAGAGATGATGAAGATGATACGGCAATCTACTGGTGACAGTGCCAGCTAGCAAGCATGACAAAGCAGCTAACAAGTGTGATTGTTTTTCTTTGTTTATTAAATCTTATAGCTGTTGTATAGATTTGATACTTACAGCACCAAGGGTGAGAGGGGTCTGTGAGGTCGCTAATCTTATTAATAGTCTCTTTTTAGCTCATAATTGGCCTTGAATCCTTGGAGTGTGCTTTTGTCTTTCCCAGAGCAAAACATATAATTTTAGAGGACAATGTAGCTGTTCTTCACGACAGGCAAAAACCTCACATTTATCGAGGAAAAATTATTATCAGCATAATTTAAATGAAAACTTCTAATTCTACATTAACAACATACTAATTTAAGTTTTTCTGTGACAGACTTTCTTGGACATGCTGTTAAGAGATGCATAAAGACCCATCTCAAAGCAGGGAAATGTCAATGTGCATCTTAATTAGAAAGGCGTTAAGCTTCCTAGAGGGCTTTGCTTTTGCGCACATTAATTTGGGCTCTTGCCAATCCTCTCCAGATCAGTTGGCTAATGTGTTGACAAGTGGAGGAAACTTATCGCAGAATATCAAACAGACCACATTTGCTGTCTGCAGCAGCCTCTAGTACCAGCAGCAACAGAGCATGTGTGAAAATGTTTTGAATATTAAAAAGGGCAAGATATGACTGTAACCCTGGGGTAGATGAAATAGAGGTAGATATGAGACTATAATAGGAGCCCATAACTAAGTCGGGATTTTTTTTTCTGCCTGACGAGCCATTACTTGTGCACCAACTTTGTTTTTAAGGTGTTTGCCTGACCAAAGTGGAAGTGGTTACGAAACCAGAGGTGTTTTTTTTTTAATTCTCTATAAGCAGTGATTGTGATTCCAAGTAGTTACACTCATATAACCTTCCTTTTTGGAATGTAATCTGTTATCTGTTTTTCCATTTAACAGGCTAAAGCTCCTTATGAATTATAGAAAACACATTTGAACTCTGTTGAAAGCCGAAACTGTTCCTCTACAGCAACTCTGATTAGTAAAAACTTCCCTGCCCCTCTCCCATGTGTGAGTATATAAATGGATATAAGGTTTAAGATGCTTTAACTGCATTTTTTTTCTTTGGGCCTGCATTAACTCTGGCTTCTTTTGCACATTTTCTACAGCAAAGTAGAAGAAATCAATGAATTTGTAATAAAAAAAAAAAACCTGGCTGTGTAACAGCCTCGCAGAATACCAACATGGGATTGTTTTTCTTTCTAACTGGGTTTTCTGTCTTTTTTTTTTCTCCCCTCCAGCCATCACTTGTGAAAAATCTGTCACTCGTCTCCTCTTCCTTCCTGTGTTGCTTTGCTTTCACACGTTTTCTGTAATTTTCTCTGCATCTCCCTCGCTCTGTATTCTCCCTGCTCTAATTTACGTCTAATCTGTCTGTCATCAGGTTGGTTTTCCTCTAACCCCTCTTAACCCTCGTCTTTAGTTTCAGACGGCCGTACCCCTCCAGTCTCCACACTGTTCTCTAATCACCCCTCCCCTCCTTCTCTCTCTAGATTTAGCTGTAATCCCCCATTTCTGCTGGTTGCTACATCTGCACAGCACTCAACAGCTGGGGACGTATTCACACAAACAGCCACAGCCCCTGTGCATGTGTGTGTTTGTGTGTGTGTGTGTCTTTCTGTGTGTGTTCTACGTGTGTGCGCACATGCACACAGATATGTACATGTGCCCACACTTTGGGCATCTGGTCAAAACTTAAGCCTAGGAATAGCTAATGCTCGTCTCTGAAAAAAAAATGTTATGACAGACTATTTCTGTCAGGCTGAGCGATTCGGCATGTAGGCTTTAAACTGACACAAATAAGAATCAGAGGAAGTGGGTAATACTGTTTCTAATTCAGAGGAATCTTGGAAGAAAAGTAGAGCTCGTCTCACTTGTAAACAAATCATAAAGGGGAAAAAATCCAGCATAAACAGAACATATATTACATTACTGTGGACTTGAAATGTATTACTTTTGAACATTTCTCCCCCTGAAGTTAGAGATGGCAGTGTAAAGAAGCAGCAGGCTCTTCATAATGCCATCGAAAGACAAATCCTGGAGCTGCTCCACTGACAAACAATGAGAGACTTTTGTGACGGCAGCCAAGTTGGTTTTATGGTGATAAGGACACATTTTCTGGTTACCAACTGTTAGCACCATAATGGAATAAAAACTCCTTCAACACATTTAGTTTTAAAGCTAAAAAAAAAACATTCTGAGTTCAGTCTTCTAGCTTTTAGCAGAAAATACAACCTTACAGACCGTACAAATCACTAAAGTTTGTTTCATGGTGCGGTTTTTCGTTTGAATGGCACATTAGTTTTGTCACAAACAATTATGGAACAATTTCACATTTGAGTGAACTTTGATCTGTTGAGGATCCGCTGATACGAAGGGTCATTTCATCAAGAGTTATTGCATTTGTCGACGTTTTTTAACCGTATTTTGCGCCTTGTGTGAGCGCGTGTCAAACCCAATCACTTCACCAGATGTCATCAGGTGTTTTGACTCATCTGATTCCAGGAATGTTATTCTGTGTGTCACATTGACGTACTAATTTTGCAAGAGTCTCCGAGAGCGTTTATTTTCCTGCCTTTGATTCAAAGTAAAGAAGACGTTTGGTGTGTTGTAATAATACACATTCATCATGAAGAAAAAAAGTAATCTCAGAAATATGCAAACCAATTTAATGAAAACATTCACACACAGTATGTGTTTATAAATTGTCAATGTTTTCACCACATGCTTCATCAAAGGCCATACGTTGACCTCAACATAAACTATTTCCGGTGATTCTGGGAGTATAAATAATCCTTAAAGCCAAATACATGTTCCCAGCCCATAAGACCTGCAAGCGCACAGATTATACCTACAGCAGGCAATGTGTTAATGGTTATGATGATAGATGAAATATTAATACTGACTGGGACTGATGGAGCTTTTACGTTTTATCAAAAGACGCAACGGAAAGGGAAAAACATCTTTTTTGCTGCAACTTGGAAGCACAGAAGTGTATAACTTGTTGGAATCATTTTTTATTATGAATTTCATATTAACCACAAATAAACCACAGCGGGCATTACTCACATTTCATTATTAGAGTATTACAGTGAATGTAACTGATATTTATGGATTTTATTATCTTGGGCTGCCGACATCAGTGGATCCACTGCAGCGCTTGCAGCTTGTGCTGCTGACACTAAGTGGGAGATATCACAACCCACAAAAAAAATCCACATATCCTGCTTGTAATTACAAGTAGACTGACGAGAATGTTTTTCCCCTGCTGGCAGCTCATATTTACAGTAAATCCAATATGATATGAAGGGGGTATAATGCTCTTTCAATTGTCTCTTTTTTTGGCTCCCATTTGCCAATCGATCAAGCTCTTGAGATGTGTAAAATAAGATGAAATTACATGTGGGGTTACACAAGTTATGTGTTTCAACACAAACTTTGCATTTGTTACACAATGTGAAGACATGCTGGATTGTTGGACATTTGACATAGCAAAATGAATGAGAGGCAATGCATATAGCTAGTATGAACAGCTAATGTTACCTTTTCATCGTACCCCCAAGATGTTAAAAACTGTTTTTAATAAAATCTCCAGAGTGACAGCCGGAGTTAAACACACTGCAACGTTGCTGAGATCAGACATTTTCCAAATATGCTGTACAATCAAATAAGCCTCATGTACTTTTATTGGTCGAAGAAAAAAAAAATACGTCCAGCTAAATTAAATTTCGGCGGCGAGGTCGGCTTATTTTTTTCCAGGAATGATGAGAGCAAGTCAGTGAACCATCGTGGCTCCTTCTCATCCCTGAGTGGGACGTGGAATTCTTTTATTTGGGCCAAAACATGATGTCACTCTTGTCAGGACAGGAAGTGTTTAACAAACCACACCTGTGTCCAATCAAACCTCTCATTTTATAGACGTGTGTTTTAATAAAGACTGAGGAAGCCCAGTTATATCTGACCAGTCTGGAGTCTGCTGCTTCTTTTACAGGCTGCTGTACTCGTCCCTGAACGGGCAAATTCACAAAAAAGATGAAAGATTAGGATTATTCAACAATCTCTGAGATCCCCTTTAGGGTGTGTGTGCAATGCTCTTGCTAACATTTCAAGATTGCACCGACTTCTGGGAAAATATAGTCTTCAAATTACTGATAAAAAGATTGGTAGAGGATCTGGTCTATTTAGTTTTTATTTGGTTTGCTGTGGTGTGCGTTGACATTAAGCACACTGTGTTTAGTGGGCAGCGCGCCGTTTTTGGTCATCTCACGAGCACACTGGGCACATTAAATCCTCTACAAACTGAGCTCAAAATGCCACAAAATCTCGCCATACAGCAGCGTTGATCAAACAGCTTATCTACCAAAATCAGCAGAAACGTCCTGATGGGTCAAAACCTGCTTGTCGGCGTGCTGGCTGAGCTTTGTTTGGCCTCGCCTGGCTTCCCTGCCGAGCCAGAGGCTACGGCCTGTTTTAGTGTCATATCCATATTAATGGCCACTAAAATGGCCTGTAATCTCAATCTCTTCCATGCAGCGTTGATAGAGCTATTAGATTTATCTCTCCTACCCCGCTGTCACTGCCCTTTCTCTCGTTCCTCTTTTATCGTTTGTTAATTCCCAGTGTGACAAAGGAGCAGTTCAGGCTCAGAGATCAGCCGTTGTCCTCGTGTAGCTCTGGAGTGTTATGACTGCTCTGTCGAGTGCAGTGTAAGTGTTAGTGCATGTGTGTGTTTATACGATTAATGGTGTGTGCACTTATATAAACTTTTGAAACGGATCTGTTTGCCAACATTCCAGAGATTTCATATGGTAAATTTTGTGTAATAAGCCATTTAGAGAATGTGTTTGGATAGGTAAGAGAGTTGATCCAGTGAGAGGTCATGTGTGATGTGCCGTATATAATGTTACCAAACAGTTTGTTCAACTGTAACATGTTAGCTGGAGAAGCCAATCATAGGTTTCTTTCATTTCTCCCCCCTAAAATGAGAGGGATGCATTTCATAGTTCTTGCGTTTTATTTCCATTTAGTTTTAGCCTGTTTTTGTCCTGGCTTGTCCCCTTCAGAGACGAAATACAAGGTAGGCTGGGAAAAAGAAAGAGAAAGGGAACGAGAAAGAGAAAGAGAGGAAAAGGAGGAAGAAGAAGAGGACAAAACACTGATAGTTCTGAATTAGTCAACTTGTGGATGCTACATTTAACATTTTTAAACAACAGTACATCACTGTCAAATTAATTGGTATAATTATTGTAAACAAAAAGAGACATTTAGACGATGACCTCTATCGCACACCGGTGGCATTGTAAGTTCTTCTTAGTAATTTCCAGTGAACCTTGTTGCTTTCACAAAAATGATGTTGCTACTTGTCCCTCTACCACTTCCCTAGCATGACTCAGCATGTTTTCTTTCTATTTTACCTCACTGAAGAAATAAACATGATGAAAGTTATCTTTCTGGCAGACCTTTTTCTTGTTCCACTACCTGCCACTCAGACAAGCTCTGAAATACTTTTGCCACCTTTATGAAGAACAGCACCCTCTTCCTAATTGTGTTGTAAAGTATTCTCCCTTTGTGCCGTAAAGCACCAGGGCAGATTTTACACAAGATATGGAAGCAGCTCGATGTAAAATGCTTATGTACGGGTTGCCACTCTTCTTGGCCATGGTCTTGTTTGCCATAACTATGTTCATAGCTGAAAATGAATGTAGATGATAATGTTGCTGTTGATTTTAAAATACTCGTACCTTAAATCAAAACAGCAGATTCATCTTCCATTGTCCTAATATCCTAATATCCTGATATTTTAAAACCCACCCAGAATAACTGATTTGTCCGACCTGGTTATTCCACACAGTACATTATGAAGGCTTTTTATTTATTATATTTCTGCGCAAATAAGGGAGACTGTTAATGAAAAGGACGGGACTTTGCCCATTTATCTCGCCCTAAATCACCCTCTGTTGTTCCCAGAAAAAAGCCTCAATCTAGCTGTTGCATTCAGGTCCCAGAATGGGTGCTGAATGAGTCAATATTGACAGCAACAGACTTCTAGGCACAGTGTGAGTTTATTCCCGGACCATTAGCACTGCTATCCCTAACTGCACTCCATTAATGTGAATTTGAAAGCTTTTTTTTCCCCCTCTCTTCCTTTTTGAATAAAAACCTAGATGTCAAGAGAGTGGGATTAAAGGACCTTAGCTGGCCTTTTATCCATAATCAACAAGCCGTTATAGGGGATATCCACATTTGTGACCTCTGCCCAGACATGCTTGGGGCTTAGGCCAATATGATGTGTTATGAAATGGTATTGATTTTCCTGAGTGGTATCAAATAGAGGTAAAACTTACACACATCTGCGTCATTGTGTTATGATTCGAATTTATAAACGGATATGGAGAGAGGAAATGAAATAAATAGATTAAGGAGGAAAAAGAGAACAACATGCGTGGTGATTCTGTGCATGGGGAGGCTTGTGTGTCTCTGCCTGCACTTACATGCTCAAGGCAGTACTTATTCAACAAAATGAAAACAAGTCTGAACATGGTTACATGGTTCACCTGTCCTGGCAGAAGCTGTTACACAACCCCCGCTCTGTTAAAGGCACGTAACGGCAAAACGCTTTGAATACACATTAAAAACAACGCTGACCTTCAGTCGATATTGTCTAAAAGTTATTAGCCTTATGCATTTTATATCACGCTCATTTATTATTGACAAGTTGAAATTTTCCTCTAGCATAATAGCTTCACTCCCTCACACTGCGCTCCTCCACAGATGATCAATTTTTTTATTTGGCTTTTAATGTGATACTTTATTAATCCCTGTGGGGAATTTCTCTTTTCTCTTGCCTGCTCCGCAGGGAGATCAGAGTGCAGGTTTAGCTACAGAGCAGGAGCAATGAGATTAAAAAGACACTTCAGTAGGGGGATGTTTTTGCTGTCATGGGTGCTTGAACCCAGGTCCTCTGGTTCAAAGGCAATCTCCTTGCACATCGCTTCACCTTGCTGCCCCAACAGCACTGTCTGTTTTGAGGGGAGGACTAACTCTTAACCCGCAGACCACCAGGAAAGAAGGTCAATCAGACTTTCAAAGAATAACTGCCTACTGGCCCACTGGCCAACATGGACACGCCAATTAATCCTTCACTAATACCATATTTCATTCGAACAGCAGAATTTGCCAATACCAATAGGATAATTTAGAGCAGCAGACTGGACTGAGCCCCTCGTATCTCCGGAGATAAACATAGCTTACTGTATGTGCACAGATGCTCCCCTGTAGCCCATTGGTGGAAATCCAAACAGGGGCACATCACCCCAGACAGAATCCATACGAGGTCCGGGAAAGGCTGTGAACAGAGCATCCAGCTGTTATGCCAGTTGTGTGGTAAACACAGCGAGGATTAGCCCCCGTTCTTAAGCCGGGAGATAATGATTTGAAATGGACCAGGGTCATAGGTCGATTGCTTGTGTCCTGTTCTGTGGGCGGCATAATGTGCTCCCTGTGTCCTGTCTGATTTCAGAAATAGAAAGACCTCTGGTCCCAGTTGGCCTCCAAGCATCCGCTGCCACACCACAATTGCCACCCTGCGACGTACGATATGGAGGCACACAGATAGCATGCACATAAATATGGTGCAGGCAGGCAGGTGCATACTCATGCACACATATACAAATGTACAAAAATACAGACACTTTTCCACCTCTCTGCCTCTGGACACATATAAATATAAATTTCTCTCCCACCTACATAGGAAGTCGGAGTACCTTTCTCAAACTTGGGCCCCCAAACAGAGACCTGGGGATTTGAGGGGTTGTATATTAGCTGTTCCTAGACCTCTGTGCCTCAGGATGTAGATCTGAGCTGTTGGAGTCTGTTATATATACATTTATATTATGGTCTGGATGTTCTACATAAAGTTTTGAACCAACCAACAAACTGAAACCAAAACTTAAAAATAAAGCTAACTATGTTGCTGCATACGCTGTTAGCCGCCAGCCCTGCCTCAGTTTTAAAATGCGGATTAAGTAAGAGTAAGAATAGCCTTTATTGATCCCCCGAAGGAGAAATTCAGAGATGCACAGCAGCACAGAAGTCGATAACAGAAATTACCAAAAAAAAGAAAAAAATTCTCTCTATGTCCCTATACAAATAGTGTTTTCCTATACCCTACAAAATAAATTAAAAGACAAAATCAATTACAAGACAAAAATATATATAGCAGTATTTTATGTACATTGCTGATTGCTTCAGAAATGATTGTGATGATTTTCCAGAAACACTAGCATAACATTAACACCAACACCAAGCCGGTTTTTGTGAAGATATGTGCTATATTTAATCCATTTCAGCCAATCTACAATCCACAATCTGCAGTGCCATAGCCCGAGTTGAATAATGTTACCAATCAGCTGGCAGCGTCTCCGTTGCTAGGCTGTCTAATCTGTATGAAAATAGTGTGAGCAGAAAATTTTCATTTTCACAGCATATTGCTCCCTAAATTAATTACCTCTCCCAATTTTTTACTGCTGGCAAGTGGCCAAGGTATAAGCGGGATAATCCCCTCTGAGGTGTGCGTTTTAATACACTCTGCGGAGTTCCTTGGCTCCAAGTTGTGCATTAAAACCCTTTAACACACACCTCCTGTATAGTTTGTCATGAGAGAGAGAGAGAGAGAGAGAGAGGACCTTAAACCCCTGGATGAATTGTGTAATTCACAACAGGTCAGAGGAGGTCTCTGGCAGCATAATAGGAATTAATGAGTGTTCTGACTTTTTGTAACAGCTTAACCCATTAAGGTCAACAGATGAATATTACCTTACCTTACCTTGAATTTTAAATATTATTGCACAATATCAATACACTGGATGGAATTATCTGTCAAAGTAGGTTATAGTTATTTGGTATATTCAGAATGAAATTACAGTGGTTATAAAATCCACATAGTGCCATAATGTACTTTTTCTCATAGCATTACAAATAGTTATGTGCACCGCTATGGCTGTTGTGGTGGAGCTTTATCCTAAAATGAGGTATCTGCCCTTTGAAATCATTCTGTTTTTCCAAAATCATCCCCCAAAATTAAACAAATTTATCATAGGCTGACAAAATAATGCCTTGTAACAGAGCAAATCTCTGCAAATGGAGATATACTGAATGATAAAAGTCAAACGTTAGTCTCCATAGGGTATATACAGCATTCAGGGCTAAACCTCGCAATGATGACAAATGGAGGAGCAGATGGGTCTTTTGTCATCTTTCTCATGTCCAGTTACTTTCTAGTGAGAAACCTGTCAAACAGACAGGATTTGTCTCACACTCTCAGCCGTACAAACAGCTTTGTTTTTGAAGAGCTTCTCCCCGAGGAGACGGCCTCTGAGTCAATAAGCGAACGTGCACTTTCATGATCGCTGCATGTATTGTCATGTTTTAGCAGAGGACAGGGAGCCGTAGAGCGCTCGCATTCGTTCTCAGGTGAATTGCTGAGGGTGTCTGCGCGCTAACAAACACAAGTGCATAATGCATCATGGTGAGGACGCACTGGAGGCCATGCAGAAAGATGGATTTCGACATTAATGGATGCGTAGCGCCGGCGGTGTAATGCAGCCTGTTTAAGAATGATAGCTGAAAGCCAAGCCATTTCGGGGGGCAGATCCATAGCGCAGAAATCCCAAGAGGCAGCACCTGCTGGCTGGAACACACACAGGCTAGTTCCCATGCACACATGCACGCACACCCCCTCACACACACACACATACTGTCACATTCATACATGCATACACACATACACTCACAAATGCACACGTAAATACACACTGGCAAACACGTGCACGCGCACTCATGCACACACAGCATGCAGGGCCAGTTGAGGCTGTTGCTGCTGTGTGGTGCGAGGTGCAGAGTGGGGCCCCTCTAGGGCTAAGGCTCTTTGTTCCTCTTTCATGGGCTCTGCTTTCCTCTGATGATGGGCCCATTGTCCGTGCTTCCAGTGGACCTGCACCATTCAGGCCTGCTGATAAAGCCCCCTTTCACAAACCAAAGCAGGGAGAGAAGGAGGGAGAGAGGGAGAAAGGGGAGAGAAAGGCAAGTGATGGGAGTGTGGAAAGCCAAAGGAGATGGGGAAGAGAAATACAGAGCAGAGGCAGAAACGGTTAAAGGCAGAAAAGAAAAGGTTGCGGTGCAAGAGAGAGGTCTGGAAGGGTGAGAAAGATTGGTGAGGGAGATTTTAAGAGAAGCTGGCCTGAAAGGAGAGCGGGACACACCATCAGACCGAGGGGGGAAAAAAAAGGAAGGCACAAAAGAACAACTGGCTTTGAGTGGGGAATTTCAAGGTAGATGAAAAAAGGAAAGGTTTCACTCCCTGTCTTACACCGGTTCCTCATCTGCTAATCTGAAACAGTCATCAGGCAAACACTGTCTCTCTCATCTCTCCAGTTGTTTCCAGCCTGTGGCATCGCGTTAGATCATAGCGAATGCACTGTGCAGGCAAATCCCGTTCAGCGTGTCTCCAATCTGCATCGCTGGGCCCTCTTCATGTCAGAATTACATGCAATTTTTCCTCGCTCGCTCTTTTTCCATCACTGCATAACAGCGAAAAACTCTGGACAAAAAATAGCACATGATTTTCTCTTTCCAAATTGTAGGAGAGCGCTGTGCCACCCTTAATGACTGCTAACATCAGCCTTTGACTCGCAACACTCTTGGCTGTAGCTCAGCAAAACACCACTTACGTAATCATGCATATTTATTTATTTATTGTGTGTAACCATGCAACTGAACCAAACACGCCTCTTTTTTTTTTTTTGGTCAGAAAAGCAAGAAAGGAGGAGGACGAGGAGTTAAAAGAGTGACCGCTGTAGCAGTCAGTCACGAGGAGCTGGAGGGGATGCTGCTGAGAATGTCACACAGCGTTCGGTCATTCTTGGAGGGCTTGGCCTTAAGGCAGCCTCTCCTCTCTCCTCCACAGGATTAAAGGGGTGAGTGGTGAGCACTCATCATGGTCATGTGTTTTTCACCAGCTTGCTAGACAAGCACACACACACACAGAGGGAAAAACATACATGTATAAAGCAGTCAGTAGTGGTAAATGGGAGGAAGGCGTGGATTAGCGCTGCAGGGTAGAGAAGAGTGAAATGAGAGTGAAGCAGCTGGTCACTTCAGATGGTTAATGATCCAGTCGCCTTTTGCTCTGACCAGCAAACATGACACCAGCAACAAAGACCTTGAGCTGGGAGAAATCCGTAGTAAAGAAGATTTGCCGCCTAGATTGATCAAGATCTGTCAACAGTATATGTGTCTACCAAAGAGACCATTAATAAAAAAAGAAAAAAAAGAAAAAGAAAAATCTGTTAGTGTATATACTACGGTCTGGGTGAGTACTCATTTCTGATTGGCTGAGCAGGGGACGGTGAAAAAAAAAACAACATTCCCATAATAATCAGTGAGGTTGTGTAGACAGGTTGCGAGTGGACTGACTGACACGATGCGACTTCTTTCCCCAAAGTGTGAACGGATGCCCTGTCTCTATTTTTCACACCACACATCAACTGTTGTGCTACTACTCGCCCATTTTGCCGTCACCAAAGTCACATAAATCGAGCTCACAGTTTGTTTACATCCAGACCTCCATGCACAGATTTGACGTTTGCAGAGTAGACAGAATCAGCTGTCACAACATGCCGCTCAGATGCACGGATGCAGTTGAGACAAGGTCTTAAGTCTAATCGCTGTTATCAATTAACATGCTAGACATTAAGTTCCAAACCAACACGAGCTAAGTATGTGAGCTCTTAACTCTCACACTCTGTTTTTAAAATACCAATTCCAGCTAACAGCAATTAACATTGGCGGTATGTTAACACCAACACTGAACTGGCTGAGTCATTTTTGTGCAGCTATGTGCCATTTTGACAAATCCACAAAGTCAGTGCTGTGGCTCAAGCTGAATAACATTATGTTGACTGAATGAACTGGTCATGTCTCCGCTGACCTGCACAGAAACAGTGAGGACAAAAAGTTTTCATTTTCAGAGCTCCCTGAATTAATAATATCTCCCTATTTTTTTATTGTTGGCAAGTGCCCATGGTATAAGCAGGATAATCCATGATGAGGTGTGTGTTAAAGGGTTTTTAATGCACGACGTGGAAGCAAAGAACCACCTGACCCAAAGCAGAGAGTAATTCTGTCCATGGAGTGCATTAAAAACCCTTTAACTTACACCTTAGAGTGGATTATCCCTTATGCGTCTTATTGTTTGGATATATCAAATAGTTATATTAAATAGATAAAAAATATTTTTCGGTAGTGGCCTCATGAGGTGGGCATCACAACATAAGCTGTACTGAGCCGGTCCAGCAGTGGAAGTGGAAACTGCTTGAAAATAAGGCATCACATATTCATGGTAAAGTCTGGATGCAAACAGTAAAAAAAATAACTCCCACTTTCTAAGCAGAAAGTAGGAGGACTAGAGGAGACTGTTGGGATCGAGCTGCACTCTGGTCCAGGCCAAAGCACAAGATGAAGATGCCCATATACATACTGTAAAGAATAAATTAAAGCGGGTGACTCAGCTTGTCAACTCGAGCGCTCTCATTTGGACTTTAAAAAACTTGAATGTTCCCCACATCTGTGAGGAAAAACTAACAAATTGCTTTGCGTCTCCTCTTCACAAGCGGCTCCAACCAGCGTGATGCGTCATTGCATTTAAGGTCAGAGTAAAAGTGAACTCTCTGAAAAGTTAAAAATATTCAGTGATGATGACAAAGCACTACCAAAAGCCTCTGAGGGCATATTAGTGTACCAAAGTGGTGACCCATTTTGGAGGTGCAGCGTAGCTTTTAGGCGAGGACCCATTTTCATAGAATTAGGGCTGTCGTTATAATGATTTTAACCCGATGAATGGATCCACATGTCCGATATCACACAGACTCATGTATGGGTGCAGATTCATCTGGCCCAACTGATTTAAGGCGTATCAGGAATAGAACCGTGCAATTACGTTAGCAGAGAGATTTTCTAAATGACAGCATTTACACAAATCCTCACATAAGTAGACAATCACAAATAAAAAAAAAAGGAAAATCGTCGCCACAAAGACACACATAAAAACACTAATTTTGTGAATGGAGAGAGTGTTGCAGATCCATAGGTCATGATGGTAATTATAGGCGGGCTGGGGGGGGAGCAGACAGGAAGAGCCGGAGCTGAGTGGAGAGCGAAGCCGCAGGGAGGATATGTTTTTTAGAGGCGACATGGATTTGTGCAGGACTTCCATCCGCACAGCAACAGGCACGGGGACAAAACAACAAGAGCAGAAACAAGAGGCAGAGGAGGGAGGAGAAGAAGATGAAAAGTAAGAGTGAAAAAGGGAGAAAAAGGACGAGCGTGGAAGGAATCACGTGTCATATGACCTCAGTATGTCAACCTGATAGTTATGGTGCTGCGTGCTACTTTGGGACGCTGTATTTTAATTTCAACTCACTAAGCCAGGTTCATTAAACTGAATTTAAATGAAGGTTCGATGAAGGTTTAATCAAAAATGCAAACTAGAGAAAGACTTGAGCCATTGGAGCAACGGAAGGATAGAGAGAGAGAGAGAAAGAGAGGAGGGGAAGCAGAGGAAGGCGAAGGGAAAGGGACGGAGCAGGAGGGGTAGGTTAAGTACAAATTTGGAACCACACAAGCCAACCACACACTGAAAGACTGTAATTTGGATTTTCCCAGAATAGCCAGTAAACGAGGGAGAGAGGAGGGACGGAATAACATAAACTCTTTAGCAGCACGCAACACGCACAACAACAACACACTCCCCAGGACAGTCACTGTATAACACACACACACACACACACACAAAGGCACAAACACACACATGCATGCACACACACACAGATATAAATCACCCCCACATATGTAGACACATGCAACAGAATTGAGAGGCTGGTTAAAGCCGTTACTTTCTTGTAAAACCCTTTGTGTATTTCGAGTGTGATTTTTAACAAGCTCAATCAGCTTAGATTTCTCTGCCTCTGATTGCGCTAAACCTTTGCAGCTTACTAAATTTATTCCTGTTAGCTGCTTTCAGTTTTCCTCTGTTGTTGGGGGGTTCTTGCTGCGGTCATAGCTTTCCTTTATTCTCTGACAGATTGCTGTCTCTGCTACCAATCATGCCTCTGTAGTCCCTAAGACAGCTGAAACCAATAATCACATCAGGGGTGGTATTGTTACGGCTGACGTATCCCTTCGCGTTTTGCACC
>OMLF01015674.1:0-30641 GCA_900302615.1 Holocentrus rufus
ACTACACATCCATTTGCATTAACATAATCACAGAAACACCCACACACATTTTACATGAATGGAATAATATGTTTTCAATTTCTTTATTTGAGGGTTCAATGTATTTCTTAATATCTCTCTCAGCCATCCGTATCATAGTGTGATATTCCTTATAAAATATATGAATTTTTACAGAAAAAGACTGATTATAAAGTTACAACAAAGTCGACTGATGCAGAAAAATATATTTAACAATGACAATATCAAGCAAAATAAAATGTTCCAGTTCAGTGAATCGCTTGTTGTAAATTAGCTATAAAATAATAAAATTAATTTAAAAATGCTTTCTGAAAAGTGGCTCTGTTGTGTTTCTTTCCCTGTGGTGATGATTCGATACTTCAGAGATGCAGGTGAGACAAAGTGAGTGAAAGGAAACATAAGCATGGCCAGGGGAGGGCACTCATTTACCATTTTTCAGCATCTTACACAAGCTTTCTCACTCACTGCATTTGCACATACTGACTCTGGATCCTATTTCACAACATCCACACCCCACCACCATCATCCTCCTCCATTTAGGGGAACCATTTTCCCTTTTCAAAAGCACACAAGGAGGATGTGTCTGTTTGATGTCATATTATTGATATTATACTCTGATGTGGGCGTGTGTATATACAGTATGTACAGTATGTGCATATGACAGGCATGAGCCTGCACCTCTGTAGTGGTTTCAGATTTGTAGCATATTTGTGTGATCCATTTGTATTTGTATAAAAAATATACTGTATATATGCTGCCATAAAAACCAACAGATTTGGGGGTTGAGGAGAACGCTACCCAACTGTTAATAAATAGAACAACTATTTTGAATCACAATTTAGAATCTGACAACCTTGGTTTGTTCAGTTAACTGATTTCTATTCAAGTTAAGGGAAAAATACTTGAGAGCTGAGATTTTTCACTGCAAATTTCAAAACAGCCAGGGGTGTAACTATGTTCTGTAAGGTTTGGGGCAGAGGGGGGGGCCTCCCTCAGAAATGTTTAAGCCTTTCAAAACCTCAACCTCACATGACTCAGATTAGACCAGCAAGCTATAGCTGAAATATGATATACTTACATGTCCATTGATGTGGATATATGTTAATATACATTTGCATGTTAGCTATATCAGTGGCCCCCAACTCAGTCCCAAAGAACTGAGGAGTTCTTGCTCTAGTTCTGCTTTTGTACACCTGATCTAGTTCACGGCTACACACTTTCATGCGCGCGTTGTTCAGGTAATCAGGTTTCTCCTCACCGTGACCTCCTTCACACGGTCACCACTGCTTACAGCGGAGCAGCAGCTGCTCACAGCCTGATGTTGAGGGTCAGTCAGCGGGCAGAGAACACAGATCACTCGGCCTCTAGTTAGGTCAAGCTTTGCTAAGCCCTAAAGTTTTCATTGAAGTTAATGTTGACATAAAATTGTCAACATTCTTCACCAAGCATGTGAAGATGTGTGTCAAGTTTTTCTCTTTAAACAGTGTGTGTTTATTGTATTTACAGGTCAGCTTCCTTATCTGCTCTGTTCTTTTACACATGCGCACGTATAAAAAGTTGGTTAGAAATCGGGGAAAGGGTTCTTGTTTACATGGCAGTTGAGAAATCAGGTAACTGCAGGCCGTGGGTGGGTAACCCGATTACTGAGGTGTATGTAACGGACACCCAATTTGACAGAAGGGGGAGAGGCCCTTGCATAGTTTACAGGGCCCTATGCAATTTGCATAGTGAGTGTATAGAGCGGCTCTGGCATTAAGTACTTGTTTGGATCAGGTTTACAAGAGTAGAGCTGCAAAAACTTGCAGGACAGGGAGCTACCAGTGCATATATGAGCACTCTGTCTACCCAGAAGCTGGTTGAATAATGATTGAATAATGCTTGAATAATGACTGATCCCAAGGAAATACAGATGCCTGATGAGAGATGTATTATGCAGCAATATGGTTTGGTAAAACAATCATTATTTTTCAAATGAAGTCCCTGAGATTTATTCTGCGTAACTGATTCACTGAATGTACTGGCTTTGCACAGGGATTCAGTCTGTCCCATAGAGTCTATTATTATAGATCCATTTTTTGAAAGTGTTTTATTTTCTGAGATGTGGTACGCACAAACCACTGTCACCTCGCTATTTCATTACCAGACAGGGCAGTGATTTCAAACTCAGGACTGAGAGCTAAAAGCTTTCAAGGTGCATAATTAAATTGAAGAAAATAAAGCCAGCGATTAGAATCAAATTTCAGCGCAAATATCAGGAAAGAAAGAAGCTGGCAGAGTGAAGTCAGCAGGATCATTGTCAAACAGCTGCACGCCGCCGCCACAAATCTGAACAGCATCGAGCTCTTGGCTCTTCACAGTTTGAGTATCAGCCCTTTTATCACCAGCAGTTATTCACATCTTCCTGTTTAACAATAGGGTGATAATGGCGTGACACACCTTTTGTTGCTGTCCAGTGAGAGGGCATGATTTGGACGAGAGAATGGCTGACGTGTGTGTTTAGTATTGGAAATGGTTTGGAAAGAATGTTTTGAGGTAGTGAATCCGTTAAGAATTCTCAGAGCGAGATGACACAGTTAAAAAGGTATTCCATGCTAGGGGACATCAATTATCCCTGAAACATAACCTTTTTTCCCTCTGGATATACAGTACATGTCTCCAGACTTCAGGAATATCACATTACCAATATCAAAAAAACAAATTGTGAGTGCTTTCAAAGTGTCTCCAATCTTTTCAGTTGGAGGGCAGATCCAGCAAGGCTTCTATTTTCCTGCACAGATTACATCATATGGTTTAGGAAATCCTCCCTCGATCCAGCACGATTTCTAGCCTGCTGTAGAAGAAGTATATTTTTTATGGCCAGGTAAAACCAGGAGAAGTGCAACATCATTATTCCAGTTACAGACTTTACCAAGGTATTGTAGTAAATCTACCAGACACTTCGGCTACCCACTGCTTCATTCATTACCTTCATTACATCATGACAGCGACTGCCTGTTGCGGAGGATCAGTCTCACATCCTTTCCATATTCTATTATTTATTTTAGCATGCTGAGTCTTTTGCTTGCCCCTTCTTCTCCCATCTTTTCTCACTTCCACCCGTCTCAGCAGGCAACCCGCAGACTGTTTGTTTATGTAGGGCAGCCTGCGTTTTACTTTTATATTAGTGAATCCAGGTGATGTAACTTTGGCTGCCTCTGCTACTCTTTATTCATGTATCAGACTGACTGCACAGTTGTGCAGACAAAGATCAGAGGAATCATCCTTGGAGTGGTGCACCGCTGAGCATTGACAGTGGTGTGGTGAAGACTGTTTGCCGTCAAGATGCTGTTCTATTCTGTTTGAAAAGAGATGCCTACTTAAGTGTGCAGCCCAAGATAATACTGACTCCTGCAGTGTTGTGCTAAAGCCCTCAAATTGGTGTGGGAATAAATCCTGCGAGTCCTGACCCCATCTAGCACAATCTTCTGGCCCATTTATCCATGTTGGCAGGCTTTTTCAGACACCCCAGACACATATTATGGTAAATTGACTGGTCAAAACACCGCACAGCAGCTAAGCCACCTATGTTGCTGTACTGAAATTATGTGGGAATTGCAGTCCTGAGGGAAATGGTTTGGCATAGAGTTTACTTCTTGAATAAAACTTCTTTTGCAAGATGTCATGGCATGACATGTTGGTAACAAAGGAAATTTCCCTGCTGCAGGTAATATTCACCCACCTTGAATTAAATTCAAAGTGACAAATGACAAAGATTTGGGTTTTGCACTGTGAGGTTTTACCAGCCAAATGACAAGCCATTCCAAAAGCGGGCTTCAAGACAGTGTTATTTATAAGCTGCATCTGCAAGGGCAGAGCTTAACCAGTGAAAGCCTATTATGTCACCTGGGCCAAACACATGGAGAAAAAATTCCATTTTGCTGAAGCAGTGATGACGTCTCATCCCAAAATTAGGTTGATGATATATTGGAAATTTTTTCCCCCACACAGGTGCCTGCAGGAAATGAAAATTCAAGCGTGCAGACGTTGGAATGTTCTACAGAAAAAGTGACAGAACACAAAACAGAAGCTATACTGAAAATATGTTTATCTGGTGCCTCTGTAACGAGTGGGATCAAGAAAATGGGTTCTTGCATTGTTCCAAACGAAGCTTGGCAAGGAGGTTGCTAACATTTATTGTTACAACCATTAGCTGGTCTTGGCTCTCGGCTATAGTGCATGCAATGCAAGCAGCATCCTGTGCCAAGTCTTTTCCAATTCTTTGGATCGCTTCGTGCCTTTTCCCTTCATTGCTGTGTGTGATTGTGATGTACTTTCTGTTAAAAGGATGCAGGAAATTCAGTAGACTAGTCATTGTGATACCACCAAGTAATCAGTGGCTCAACAATGGAAATATCTACAAAGGCACCAGGCCAGATGGTACAGTTGAAGAGCCACCACTTCTTTGCAATCAGCAACTCCCGCCTTCGATGATTCTTGACACCCTAAAACCAGCCACACCAATTTTACAAAATCATGCCTCCTTGCAGGCTTTCAAAGCTGTGTGATGATCAGCCATTGTGAGAGGACATTCAGGTGTCTGATAACACAGCCGCTGTAAAACAGAGAGGTATGCGCAAACAGCTGACAAATAGCCATGTTTTCTCTCATCCGCAGGACATTGTGATCCCAACACTGTTCTGCCTTACACTCCAGAGATCTGTTCTCCAAATTATAGACTGAGTTAGTGTGGAGAAGAAAAATGGTATCTCCCAAGGACATTTCCCACTCCTGTTCGTTTCTCAATTATTTCCTGTTGAAGCTCCCACAGCTGCTTGCCAGTGCTGAAAGTGAGAGCGTGATTAAAGCTTATAAGAAAGAATTTCATGCACTGCGTACAGTATATGTGACAGCTTTGGAGATTGGAATACCCTTAGGCATCATCCTTACGAATGCTGTTTCGAGTTCTTACCCACTTGCATCACGTGCTGACACATGAAAGAAAAGAAAAGAAAAGAAAAGAAAAAGAAAAAAATGGCCACAAGAAATCCAACACGCTACATGGTTTGTGAGGGGATTTGCACAAAGAAACAAAAGACAAATAGTTTGGTGTGAAATCTAGGGGCAGCAGACCACCTTTGTTGTTGATTGTACAATTGTTATGATTACGGTATTTCCAATGCAACCGAGTACAACAAATGAGATTTTTAAAAAAAGAACAAAACAGTATAAATGTCATTTAAACTCAAAGCAAAAACAATGTGATTGTTTACTGACTGATTGTTTAGCGAAAAAGATGTTTTCCTACGCAGGTGTATGGATAGAAACATCACTATAGCCAGAAATGTTGGTCTTGCCAATTATGCTTCTATAATTTGTTTTTTATTTGCAAGGCAATGTGCTGTGTAAAGAATAAGATAAGCAGGTGTTGAGATGGAGCAGAGCGTGTTACCTGACTCTGGAAGAATCCGTCTTCACTTGCACCATATGGTGAGTGTATAACAACATGTCCAAATGATTTTACACATTCAGTTGGTCTCAGCAATTACCAAATGCTGTATAATTGGATTTTGAAAATTATGGTTGGAATTCTCACGTTAGTCCCATACCTATGTATTTTTTTTTAAATGATGTGTTCATTTTTTTTGACAGGATTATCCACTGTATTACCATTTGTACTGCTTGATTTTGTGGAACTACTTTGATCCAAGCCTGTGGTGAAATCCACATGATGAATGTACTGAACATAAAATTCCTTTAAGAGGTCAGGAGATCAACCTAATTACTTTGTGCGATAGAAATATGAATGAAATTAAAAATACAGGTTCCTGCCTTTCCAAAATAAAACATTGGCCTGGCCTTGTTAGTAAGCTCGAGTCTCCAATAAGCCTGAATTGCTAATGTGTTGTTTATATTTGTCATTTTGACTTTAAATATGCATTTGATCTTATTTATGCTGCTGCCTTGGCCAGATCTTCTATGTAAAAGTGATCCTCTTGGGAAAAACATCCTTCAGCTGAGGAGGAAAACAGGACTGTGCAGCAACTTTGTTGTAATGAATTGATTATGGTGTGTGTGTGTGTGTGTGTGTGTGTGTGTGTGTCTTGAAAATATATTGGCCTTTGTGTTCAGGTGGTTAGCTGCTGCAAAACATGCACATTTTAGTGGGAGGTGCCATAAAGGATAAAAGTTTCAAATGGTTAGGGAAGGGGAACAAATGCATCATTGTCCAGATGGTTGACAAATAACAATCCACACTATTGTACAACTATACAGGGTAGATTTTTTTTTCTCCACAAGACTGCAAGAAAACAGGTAGGTCCTCTGATCTGCTACAGCCAACAGGGCTGCACCCTGAGGTGTAAGGTGACCTTCTTTCACAAGAGCCTGGGCTCAATCCTGCGTGTCGGCACTGATCAGCCCTGCTGAAGTGTCCTTGAGCAAGACACTGAACACTACTCACTACTCACTCACTGAACACGACTCTCTTTCCAGGGGTGATGCTCTATCGTCTACGCCACTCTCCTTTCGCCTCCAGATAAATGAAGCACCATATGTCATAAAAAAATAAATAAATGAAATAAATAGATATATTTTTTTGGTTTTACCCCGGAAGAACTGGGTACCAGCAATCTCCCACCAAGAACTGGACCCAGATCCAGTTCTTCCAGCTCTGCCTGAGCTGCTGAGTCGACGCTGCTACTGACACCTGCTGGCAGGTTTTACTGACAGCACAGTTTTAGTGAGAGAGCAGCTCGTGTAGCAGCCTGCGTCGTTGGATACAACTCAGCTTCACCACTGAGTCAAGTGAGCCAGAAAGAGCCAGAACATGACCGGAGGTTAAGCGATTCCTTCAAAATAAACGCGCAATAATCTGCCACTGCTGAGGCTGATTGCTTCACGCGGACACACTCCAGACAGAGTGCGCGCGCGTTCAAAATCATAAGATAATGGTTGAAACGACGTGGAAATTGTGGCTGTATTTGTGATCGTGCCCTGCGTGAGACTGACTTGGGGGTGGGGTGCTCTGTGGCTGAATTTTCCAACAGCGCCGTTGGCACTGGAGCACTTAAGTTTTAAGGCTGTGCGGTCACCATGTGCAAGAGGCATGATGCCAAAGTAGGCAGATGGCACATTTGCGTCCATATGTACCTTATCTGCGTCAGGCATGAAGCAGGCAAGGAGTTGGCACATCGGTGAGCCACTCAAACTCCATTTTGTAGTCTTTATCAACATTTTTTAAATATAGGTTCTGAGAACCTCTCTCCTCAAATTTATGTCTAATTGTTTTGTCACTATCTTGCATAGGCCTATTGCCTACTACAGGCCTCTAGACCCACATGGCTGTGAGACTGCACTAATAAACATTTTGGTATTTTAAAAAAAAGAAGAAAAAAAACATTAAGTCTTACAGCGCACGTCGATCAACAAGGATTTTATTTTGACTGATGTGCCCGGAAGTTGTATTTTTTTTGTTGTCGCTTTGACTCTGGTGTTATGGAAACAGAGAGTGGGCGGAGTTTGCTGGTGCCATTCGACTCCAGGTTTTCTGCGGTGAAGAAGTCCTCTGTGGCCATCCTACTGTAGTAAGCCAACGAGCCACATCAGTGTGTAACTTTTAATGTCGTCTGCGCGTCTTGTCCAAGGATTTAACGACAGAACTCAGTGAGACCCTTGTTCTTCCTTTTTCATCCTCAATTTTGCCTGTTAAATCAGGCCAGACTAGACCAGTCGCGCAATATCCTCACCACCTTTCTTGGATTTTTCTCTCCCCAACCAGTCTACATAGTCTGATCCATGAAAAAAAAAATGCTCGGGCTGATTGTTTGAGGAACACAAGGAGAAGATATGGAGCGAGGAACTGACTGATACTGAATGCAAACGTCTTAACTCACATGTTTATTTTTGCAACTACCAGAATGCAGTGAAGTGCACTGGTTGCGGATTCAGCCGGGCTTGCTTGGTCATCGAGCCAGAGAGAATTTGGGAGAAGTCGTCTGGAGCACAAAGAGCGTATTAAACCCAAGGATACAACAAGTTTCGGCTATGCATTGCCCGTGCTGATGAAGGACTGGAGTGGCAGAGGGGTTGTAGCCCTTTGATTTGTGACACTATTGTTCTTCTCCAAGATCTTCTCAAAACACAAAGTTGGACAATCTTGAGAAGTTTCCAGCCTACCGTTAACCATTGTTACTCACGTTGTTGCACCCGGGCAGTTAAAAGCAGTTAATTTCCACAATCGGCTATTCAGACATTATTAGATACATTTTACAAATATCTAACGTGTTTTGACCACCTCTGTGTGCACCGTGTGAAGCTCTTTTAAGTGAAGTCCATCTTAAATGCGGACTGGTTTGCGGTCAGGGGGTGCACAGCCGAGCTGCCCATGCAACTTATTTTTTAATTCTGACCAAACAGCTGCGTCATTTGTCTTTTCGAATTATTATTACTATCATTATTATTGCCATGCGTGACATTATGGAGTTGACATACAAGATCATTCTTGTCCTGCTGGGGTGCATCTGCCTGGACCGGACTCTTATGGCTTCTGCAGAGGAAGGTGAGTCCCGAGTTTCCAGAAAAAAAAATACTGCCACATTTTGTGACTAGTCCGTTTTGTGCTGTTATTTATTTCGAGATCTGATAAATTTTACAAATGGTAAAAACAACTATAGTAAGCTCGCAATCAACTTTAAAAAAGATGCTATGGAAATATCACACCAAAGCCTAAGAATATTATAGTAGTATTATAGAGATACCATAGGAAATAAAAACAGGTTTTCGTGAAGTCACTATGGAGTGGTCCAGTACAGGCATACAGCGAATATACATATAAAATACTGATGTTTTTAAGTCAGCTTCTGGCTTAGAATCGATTAACCAATTAACGCACGAGGATTCATTTTACTTCCAGAGTTTATTGCAGTTTTGTCAAAGCAGTAACCATATTGGTGGTTTTGGGCACTTGACCCCTTGAGAAGGACCATTTTTAAGAGGATTCATTCAGTGTCAAATGGCCAAAAGGTCCCCGCCTTAAGTCCCCAGGCTGTGTCTTGGGAGATCAATACCCAGTAGTCAGTGATCTGTAAAATCCTAAAATCAATACCAAAACCTCCAGTGCATGCAGGTTAATGTAAGGGGTGGTGTGGTCATGTCTCCTAGCTGTGGTTAACAGCCTTGCTGCAGCAGAGAACTGGGGGTCATTTCATGTCAAATCATAAAGAAAAAAAAGAATTCTCTCAACCTGCTCTGAAATTGTCATTATATTGAGGAATGGATAGGGTTAACAAACCTGTAACATTATTTTGTTGGAAGACTGATTAGTGAGAAATTAAACCACTTGATTGTGCATTAACTGGACATTTTAATCTGTACTAGGATTGTGAATACAATACTAGACATTCAATTTGCAATTTCTGATAATGATAAAGACATGAGGACACATGAATAATTTTGGACCAAATCTGATAATTGATACTGCATTTAGAGAATATTATATAAATCCTGCCCAATTACAACGTCCAGTTTGGGTGCAGTCAGACCGATTTCTCTAAAATGAAATAGTATTTCTGCAAAGTCATGTCACAGGAACATTTCTCTGGTTGGATTCTAACTACAGGAACTCTGTCAGTGCAGTCTGAGATGGTGGGTGTCATGCCGCGTTATTTGACATGGAATGACTCCTCGAGGAGAACCTTCTCCTGGATAAAACAATCCCCCCCCCCCAAAAAAATCCCCTATTTACAGAGATATCTCTTAGCTGGAGAAAGCATGGATACAGCTTTTTCATCAAAACTAAAATCTGGATCAAATCCCTATGGATTTCCAACAGCAGAATTACCATTAACACATTATCCTGAATCAGCTTTTTGGACCTAGAGGGCCCAAGCAAGACAGCCTCAAAAGAGCTGTTATGATGAAAATTCTGAGACGCACAGTTTGGATTACCTGGTTCTCACAAGCAAACACAGCTTGGCATCATCAGCATAGCAAGGAGACCAGATACGTGTCTGAATAATGTGCATAATGCAGGGGTGTCAAACTCAATCTCAGTGAGGGCCACACTGAATCAACTGGAAGGCCACAGGGTTTTGAAAACTAGCTCACTGTACCTTGCCATGCTGTGCGTGCTGTGGTGCTGTAATGCTGGCATGAGGTTGCTGCATTCCCTGCAGTATGCTTTTTGGTTGATATCAAGGCTAATATGCAGCTGCTCAGTGTTATGTTGCTACATCGCTTGGCTACCTGTAGGATCTTCATAATATTTAGATGTAATTCTGATGAGCAAAATGAAAAAGAATGGACATAGTGGCAAAAAAAAAAAAAAAATGAAAATGTACTTAATCCCCTGACCAGATTTTCCTTCATTTCAGTGGGACGACAAAGAAGTGAGGCAGTTGCTAAAATCCGCATGCAAGTAAAGGCACTCTGAAAATTCGCTTTAGTCACAGTGAATATGCCAAGTCTGAACAGGAATAACTCAAAATGTGTATAGCTTGTGGGTTGAACAATTGGAGTTGAGTGGTGGGCTGATGTTGGGTGGATGCAGCAAGGTGGGCGCACACACAGCTGCATCTTGCCTACAGCCTGACCAGCTGTTTATAGTCAGCTAGTGGAACAACATAGAGCTGTTTCTTTTAACCCGGGAAAAAAAAAAAAAAAAAAAAAACTTCAGATAGCCCACTGGTAGTAGTCCCCCTTAAAGTGGAAAGCCGCATTTTCATATGACTGCTTTTTCGAGGTCTTTGTCGAGAACATTGGAAGAAGAAAAAAAATAGTTTCCACCTCAGTGGGCCAGTGAACTTGCACAATTAAGATTAGGCTAACCCCCCCAAAACTCTCCCTGAAAAAGGAGGGCATATCCTCTTATTTTCTTTACCA
Organism: Holocentrus rufus; assembly: GCA_900302615.1. NCBI lineage: Eukaryota > Metazoa > Chordata > Actinopteri > Holocentriformes > Holocentridae > Holocentrus > Holocentrus rufus. The sequence goes on from OMLF01015674.1 coordinate 10,876, forward strand.
TCTCTTTTCTGTTTATTCACTCACCTCTCTACTGCTACTCCTACCTCCTCTGTGGTGTATCCGCCATAAGTGGCATAATGCTTCACAGTCTAAACTTAAACTCACTAAGTGTCTCAAATCAGCAAATGCAGTAAGGATGTTTTTATTCAGAATCGTAAGAGGCCTCATCTGGGCCTCAATCCCTTCTTTCACAGACATGTAGCCTTTTCTTTTGCTACTCTTTCCACGTCCTCTGTCTCCTTGATGTTTGACTGCTGCTATGCTGTTTTCTCTCGCCGACTGTCTCCCCTGCCGTGGAAATGTGGATCGTTTCCCAGAAATCCTTTTAAACGGAACTGATTTTTATAAGAAAGGGATTTGCATTTAAAGCAACCTCCCCCCTCTCTGAAAGCCTGTAGCCCATCATCCTCAGCACCTCAATCCCATGATTAGCTTCCTCAAGAGTTAAACAGGCATCAGAGTGCCACAAGTACTCTTCCCATCTCTCTCTCTCTCTCTCTCTCTCTCTCTCTCTCTCTCTCTCTCTCTCTCTCTGTCTCTCTCCCTTGTTGAGAGGGATGCATATGCCAATGGAGACTTGCAGGTGGGTGACAGTTTAACTCGATGAGACGATACTCCCCCAGCCCATACATCCGTGTCAAGCATTCAGTGTTGAGAGTCAGTCTGTCCTCTACCTCCACCCACATGCTTCTCTCTGGGAGTGGGACACAATGGGGACAAGCTGCAGAGGAGAGGGAATGAGGCCACAGCCTATCAGCCATAAGCACCAAGGAGAATGGCACTTTTAGAGGGATGGGGCTCTCTTTGAAGTGGGTGAAGGAGATGGGAAGACCGGCAGGAGTCACTGAAATAGGCAGAGAGAACAAGTGCAGAGAGGGCAAGGAGTGCGCATGCATGAATTTGTGCATATGCAATGTGCACAGTGTATTTACTAACTATATGCATGCTGCAATCACAAACACCCAGGGCAATATATGTGGACTCTGCAATCTGCTGAACATGGGATAATAATAATGGGCTAAAAAGGGACTAGAATTAGGAAACAAGTGGCAAGAGAAATAGTGCTGTTTACAGCAATGCAGTTGATGCACTAGGATGCAGTGATTTAAGTTCCAAGTTCTTAGTTTGGCCGATGGATGTCTAGCACAGTTATCAAGGCTGCTATTTGATGCCTGAATACTGAACACCACGCTAGAAATCCACGCTGTGAAGCATTTCTGCATACCATTGTTGTTCTACAGTCTATAACGTTTGATGCTATTAAATTTGAAAATAGAACTAAAAATGAAAGGGAAAAAATGAGCATGGCTGTGTACACAGTGTGGGCAGAAAAAAAAGATGTGTACATAATGTTAGGAATTGATAAACAAAAACAAACAACGTGGGAATTTGCATACCTAAAGCATACACCATCAGCAGACGAGATTCAATTTGAGTCTGGGATATTTTCTTCCATGCGTCAGAGGCTGACCTACATCTTGTGTTTGATATCCGCTTTTTTTTTTTTTTTTTTTTTCTTTTAAGTTAAAACAGAATTCAGTTGGTGAGGGATCAACCTGAAGAGCATGTGCGTAAGTGTGTTTCTACCTTGATGCATAGACAAGATTTCTTCAAATCTCCCAGGGCTTGTTTTATATATTGCACTGGACCAAGTGGGCCCTGCTATATATACACAGCAGAGCAGAGACATTCCTGTGCGCTAGCTGCCCTCCTACAGCATGCACACAGCTTAAGTGTTCATACAGGCTTAAAGAGTGATGCAGGCTCCAAAAAGGAGAGGGTCAGTTTGGTGAAAGGAGCGCTCAACACCTCTTTCTTTTCGCAGTTTGATATCTCGTTTTGCCGGTTTGCGGCACATAAAATTTTACTTGAACTTTTCACTTTCCTCATATTCTTCATTCCGGTGCCCATTGCTTTTCATGGCATAGCTATTCACATGAAGGAAGGCTTGCTGTATTATTAAACTTGGTCGATTTATCAGGGATTGGAGAAAAGTGTGGTTGTGCAGTTCACATGTTTTTTAAACTAAAAAAATTCACTCCCTGAAGAAAAATGTGAGGAGCTGAAAAAGGCAAATTACATTGTTTTTCTTGTGACAAATCACTCCTCAGCCAAGTATGAATATATCTTCATCCTGGATATCGGTCACCACCATCACACAAACTCCCAGTAGTAAGCTTTGTAAGAGCTATGCATAGTCTGACGAAGAGTTGTAGCTCTCAATGCGTCTGTTGTTGTTTGGATATGAAAGAGAAAGATGTGTCAGAATAAAAGAGAGAAGCCTTGCAGAGCGACTATTCTCTTGTATTTCTACTTAGATGTGTCAATCTTTAGATGGTTTATTTAGCTGGAGTCTGCACTGTTAGCTTCAAGCTGTCCACCACCCACTGCAGATTAGTCACTGAGAGCTTTGTGTGTGTGTGTGTGTGTGTGTGTGTGTGCGTGCGTGTGTGTCTGTGTGTTTGCCTTGGTATTTTTTTTTCCCAGAATGGGTTGTAGATTTAGCTTTAGTAAAAGCCTTGATAATAAAAAAAATATATATATATATATATTTATTTTTTTATTTTACTTTAAAGTACTGCAATGGACATATTTGGGGCTCTTGAGAAGCGCGTGTTTGTTAGGTGCATTTCTGCAGTGGTTAGAGGTATTTGAGCTTTCCATCAATCCAGATTTGCAGTATGTTATTTACAAAAGTGGCATGCTTTCATGCTTTTTAGGTTTTTACCCTTAAAGAATAGATTCTGTAATTTTCAACCCAGGCTGCATTTATGTTGATAACCACCATTTATATCCGTACATAGCAGAACCTCACTGCTAGCTTCAGCAACGAGAAGCTTAACGCTCTGCTAGCTTCTTGCTAGCCTTCAACACAGTCCAAAGGGAACTTATATTCTGTCTCAAAATTCTCTATAAATTTTGAAAACTGGAAACTTATAGCAGAGTCAAGTATGTCTTGAAATTGTCCATGAGTTTTACTTAATATTTACAACAGTACAAAGCCTTTTATAAATCCACACCATTCTGCTGCAGAGTTGGCTAATGCTGCATTCACTTGAACCCGGATCTTGGAATGTTTGACAACATGGCGTTCACGGTGTCAGCGCAGTAAAATGGATACTCTTTTCTTCGTTATTTCCCATGGAGGAAAATTCAGGGTTTCTTCTTCCTGTGAACATTCATTTATCAAGAGTTGACACCATGAATGTCATGTTGTCGCAGATCGCAAATTTACGAGCTGGAAATTCCAAGGTCCAAGTTTCCATGAATTCAAAATTAGCTGCAGTAAAATGGTGTGCATGTATGGAGGACAATATATTATCATAAATACTAAATAAAACTTGTTAGAAAGCACCGTTTGAAACTGCGCTTGAAATCAATTTCAAGATGTATTTGACAGAACTGTGAGTTTAACTTTTTCAGAAAGGACATTGACTATGTTTTTAGAGGCTGAAAACGAATGCCCTGTTGGACTGAAAATACAGGAGCTGTCCTTTGAGAAATAACCAAGAGTTAATTTTGCATCAGCTCTGTAGGATAACGCATCTCCCCAGCGCCTGTAGAGATATGCATAACAACTTTTGATATGCATCCCAATCTTTTGTAGACACAACTAAACGACGCCAAGGCAAGTTATCTGTCTGACGAACCAACAGTTTTAAATGTTGGAAGACACCACAGACACCTGGAGGTGGCGGGGTGGCATGCTGCTTAGAGAGATGAACCCAGATTTAAGGTTCAGTACCACACGACTCCAAGTGTCCGCCCCGCAGGCTGAGTCTGACCTCTGACCTCCCAGTGGAAGGCAAAAGCATGACTCTCCCCCTCGGGGATCAATAGAGTGTTGGAAGTGTGAAACCCGCACCGTCCCATGGTGTATTTTTGGTGGTGACACACAGCTCGGCTCAGCTCTCTGGCTCCCTGCTTGATCGGCTCCCTTCATCTCTCCTATGGAGAATGCAGTAATGTTCGTGCATTAAATAAATAGACAGAAGCCGTATTTTTAACAAAGTGTGCTTCATTACCAAAGGATGTGTTGTGTGATCATGCAAAGACTCATACACATACATACACATACATACATATATCAGTGTCTGCAAGAAGAAGAAATACTCCATGCAAACAAATCAGTGAAGAACGCAGAATATTCTCCTGTCATGCGATGACATAAAAACTCATTTGCACATAATAAGTGGATCATCGGAGTTGAGTAAATATTCACAGCTTAGGTGTGAAAATTTACTGTCAAATATTCATTGTAATCCATTTTTTATTTTTTTATCAATCAGGTTCTCTTCAATAAAGAACAGAGTTAGTTTATGGAAAATGATTTTTACCACACAGCAGTGAAGTTTGACAGAGGAGTGAAGTGTCTGTCTGACTGACCTGGATTTAGCTCCTGTATGTAAAGTGAATATATTAACAGCTTTGTTATTGTGTTTGAATGCATGCGGTGTTATGTGGGGTCCTTTTCCAACCCATTTGACAGGTTATTTATTTTTTCACACTTCTTTTTAATAACCATAACGTGTGAATTATATTTGTTTTGACAAAGCATTGAAATACAGTGATTTCCTCTGGTCATCAGGTGACTTGATTTCTTTTTTCTTTTTGTTTTGTTGACTACTACGTCCTCCAGATGGTGCATCAGTGAGGGTTATAGATTTTTTGGCTAACTCAGTGTCTCCACCACTCCACAGACCCACAGACTGTAACCTTGTGAAAACATCTAACACACTTAAGACCTTTTACCAAAGGCGTGCTGGTGAAGGCCATCACAGTAATGATATTGTCCTTTAAACCTCCTTGGTGCTAAAACGCACAGGGAAACACACAAATCTTCGCTGTAATACCTCAAAAGAAATAATACTAATTTGTTGTGTGGAGAGAACTAATTTTATTTATTTATTTATTTTATTGTGTTTTGAATTTTCCCACTAAATTAATTTAAATTATTTGTTGTGCTATTCCTCTAATTAACTATCTAGGCTACATAATAATAAATGGAAATAAATGTGACTTAAATCTCATCAAAACATGAAACCCACATTCATCAGAACAGTCACTCATATTCAGATCTGCAGCAGCACTTGCTGGCTTTGTCTAAGATGTATATCGGACATGAGGCCACATACAGCAATAGGAAATGTTGAATATTTAGTTCATTCATTCATTTGTTCGTTACAGCTCTTGTTGTGATGCTCTGATCTTAAATTCCTAGATTGCCAGTCTAACAGGAAGATATGAAGGGATCAAAGACAAAGTGCCCAGGCAATAGTCAAGACAAAAAATCCCCGATTTAGGAGGATGAAGTAAGGGAATAAGTGACATGGAGGAAAGGTAGAAAATTTTTATTTCATAAACACGTCAGGAAAATGATCAGAAGTGACTGTGGGTGTGGGTTTGATGTGGAAAGAACTGGTCGTGGAGTTTCATAAAGAGATGAGCTGTCTGGTTTCAGTGCAGATACGGCCGATCTGAAATGTCTGGCAGATATGTTATCTGTGATTTCCTCATGCCACAAAAGCTGATAGCGCACTGGCTCGCTGCTTAGGCTACATTCCAATTTGGGCATCCTCTTTTCTGCAGTCTCTCTATGCATTCCATAATATTTTATTAAAAGAAAGTAGGATTTGTGGAGAGTTTCCAAAGTGCAACAAATTCCTAATATTATCTGTAAAAAGCTTTTTGTTATTCATACAAGGTTCAGCTAGTGCTTATAGGATTCTGTATTAGGAAGCCATACCTGAGGGACTTGGTGTGACTTGCAACAGTATTCTCAAGATGCCTTTCAATTTTGCACACAGTTTGGTTGTTTCATAAATCGGGCGAGAGGTAGTGTTGCCCATCATCGGCATTAGCAGGAGGTGAATTCATTTTAAAACACTCTGTGGCAGATCGATATATCTAAGAAGCTGGCATATGCTGTAAAATGAGGCAGTTTAATAAATTACAGGAGCAATAGCGGTGCTAATTAATTCTTTCTGGCTTGAAGTTCTTAAATATGCCTACTTTCAATTGCATTCTAAATGATTAACAGTTTTTTTTTCCAGAATAAAGGAGGGGAAACTTGGGAGTACTTGCTTTTCCTCCATGCATAGTAAAAGATTCCCATTGGTAAGCCATTAAAATCTGTTGCTTTTACTGCTCTCCACCAACATCACACTTCCTGATGCACGCAGATGCTGCACGCCATCACATGTTTTTTATAATTACGCCATCTATTACCAATCAATCATCTTCTGTGCATCGTTTTCAAGTGGCATTCTCTCTCTTAAGACCTCCAACCCATGTGGCTGTTGTTTGTGTCAAGGACGTGGCTGTTTCCATCCAAGATGTAAAAGTGTTATTGAACACTGTTCAGTCCTGAGGTCAAAACATATTACTTGTAGGGGGTGATATAATGGGGCGTAGAGATAGATTCTCATATTCTCTTAACCTTCAACTACATTGAAGAGCCTAAGCGTTTTATACCAACATGATTAAATTACATATTCATTTTAAACTCGTGGCAGTTGAATAATGTAACATGTTCGTCTGCCCTATACCACAACCAATTAAAAGGGAATACCAATACGTTTTATCATTTGTATGCCTTAGGATACTTCAGTCTGTATTAGTGAACATTGACTTTTGTCTCTCATAGCCACCCACCCATTAATCTGTGATGTTATACAAAAGTACATCTAGCACTGAGCAAGAATTAGAAAAGATTAAAACGGTGATTTCCTGGGGATCAGAATACATTCTTTGCGGAAATACACATCACACAACTAGGAACTGAAATTAATCTCACCCATTGCACTTCTTTTTTTTTTTTTTTTTTTTTTTTTTTTTTTAAGCTAGGGAACAAAGTCTGAAGTCATCTGACCTCTTTCACACCAGCTCTCCAGCGTGAGCTGTGAGATTAATGGGAATTGGGAAAAACACACCCTTGTCTGGGGGTGTCTGAACCGCTGAGAGAAATGTATAATGCAATGATTCAGTCCAGTCAGACCCTGGTGACTAAGTAAATTTAAGCCAAAACATTCTGAGGCCAAATATCTTTTAGACACGCTTAATTCCCAATGCTCCGGGGCAGCCATTTTGGCTCAGGGCTGAGTTTATCATTGCGGGTAACAGCTTTGGTTTCTGTCCAGTAAGAGGCTTCCTCCCTAAATGGGTCGTTTCCTGTCCTGGGACAGGGAGCACTACAAACCTTATTCATATGCGCCCCCTGAAAACAACAAAGAAAAAAAGGCGTCAAACATTAACACCCTCACTTCAGCTCCCACTCTCTCTCTTCTCACCTCTCTAGTCCATCCATTACATACAGCCACACAAACTGGCAGCGGCTCACCTGCATCCACAAGTGCCACAGGAGGCCTTTGTTATAGATCGGCAGTCAGAGTGTTTCTTGCTGAAGTTGCTGTGGTGAATGATGTGCGTGTTGGCGGCTGGCTCCCGCTAGACCAGGAGACAGGAAGGGGACGGGAACTACAGGAAGCACAGGCCTAATCTCTCCACCTTGTAGACACAACTTCTATGTCAAAGACACACAAACAGTGCTGCACACACTCAGCACATCAGTTTGTGCACATTCCCTCCCTCAGCTCACCTACACACACACACGAGCCTACACTGACAAAACCACAGGTGTAAACATGTAAAGCAAAATGATCAAAGGGATTGTCATATTTAGTTATTTATTTCTCTATTTCTTTATTTATTTACTTGAAGTTATTTTCTTTTTATCTCGCATTCTTTCAACAGGGAGGCTGCAAATTGCCTGAGGCGCAAGAACATCCAAAATCTGCAAAGTTTAAAACTTGCGCACCGTTAATTAACATGATAATCTTCAGTAAAGGAATTACTTCACTACTCCAGCACAGAGGACAAACCTTATTGTACCCTGCAGTGCATCGGTTTTCTAGTCCCAAACAGCTGTGAGTCAGCAAGCTTATTCCAGCAGCCTGAGGCCATGTCCACACTAAGGTGTGTGAATTTAAAAATGCATCCTTTTTTTCCCTAAGTTTTACCCGTCTGTCCACACTAAACTGGCGTTTCCACCTGCACAAATTGGACTGTTGGAAAACTCTATCCAAGGCGTGTAAATTTGAAAACAATACTGTTGTGTTGTAGTGTGGAAGGGGAAATGGAGCTTTTTGAAAACGCTGATGTAGGACCATCAGTTATCTAGGCTGTAGTCTAGTATCGAGCACGCTCAGTAGGGGACTTTCAGTGTTGCAAAGTATTTTTTGATGGCAATATAACTTGCAAAATTCAACTACTTGAGCGATACCTAGAAGCCCGTTGACCATATAATTAACTTGATACTGAATTACTTAATTACTCCAGCAAATAGCACAAACCTTATAGAGCTGTTCCCTAAACCCAAGCTGCTATAAATTAACAAGCTAACATTTTGCCAGCAGCCTTATTCTCATATGTTCCCTGGAGCTAGCAACGTGTGAATGTAGCCTAAGTGGCAGTAATGCTATATGTTTACATTGCTAGCTTGCTATCAAACCATTACATTGTCCCTGAAACATCTTCCCCATTATTCTCTAAAATAGTTTTAGGCTGTGACTGAGTGGTATCATTGCACTTTGAGAAGGAAACATTGTAACAAGCTGGAAACAAAAAAGATAAGAAAAAAAAATCATGCTACTATGATGTTACTATTGCTAGCATGGCTTGATATGAAGCTGAGTCTAATGACCAGGCAGTTACAGAAAAGTCGCCCACTTTTCAGCCATTGAACTGGGGCCCAGCTGCTGTCAGCAAATGTCCCGATAAGCCCGGAAACTGTTTTACGCTTGTCACTCCTTCACTCCAGCCTCCTGCCTCTCGTGACACACAATCCATCTGTAAATCTCAATTCTTTTTCTTACAGCTTCTTCTCTCACTCCTGTCTCGGTTTCTCTGGGTACGTGAGGGTAATTGGTACTCTGTTTCTTTAATTAAAACGGGGTCTAATTGTAGCTGATGCAGGGCAAATCCTCACTGGTCTGTAATTTCCCTCTCACACTACAAACCCACTGAGGGAGTGGAAAGTATAAGGGGGAAGGGCATATGACAGAGAAATAAGAAATAAGTGAAAAGTTGTGAATGTAAAATAAGATGTTTTTATACCAGGTCTAGATTGGATGGATTCTGTTTTTTTATTTTTATTTTATTTTATTTTTATTTTTTTTAGATCCATTATAAGGCATTTACAAGGCAGCTGATTAGAGCACGGGACTTGAATACATGCTGTATCGTGTTAAAATTCAGGTTCAAGGTGACATCGCATCTTCTGTTGTTGTCTCTTTCTTTTCCGTAGAATACCAACTCAGAGTTTTTTCTGGTGTTGTACAAGGTGATGATTTTGACTTTCGACAATGCTGCAAGTGATATCTTATTGGAGTCAAACACTTGCTAATTCTTATATTTATGTATATTTTTTCACATACTGTGTCTGTAATTGTAGTTTCAGGACCCAAACTTACTACTTGATCCCAGCTGCAGTATCTGTTCCAGTAACTGTTGTGTCTCTCATGCAGACAGTTGCATTGTACTGTAATTACTGTACAGTTGTTTGTTTTGGGTGTTAAATATGGCCAGATGATGAAGTTTCATTGTTTCTGCATTTTTCTAGCGGCCGGGGCAATTTTCCGTCAGTGGGTGGCCCCCGCTGCTGAAAGAATGTAGGGGAAACGTCGGCTTCCTCTTGCAGGGCTCGGTCTGAATCTACTTAAGTGAAAGGCAAGGCTGTACACGCACATAATAGAAGCACTCGTGATCTTACAGAAACACTCACGCTCATGCATCCTGTCTCGTAAACCTTAATGATAGAGGAGTGATAAACAGTGATTACTATGCCCGCGGTGATATTTCTTCTCCGCTACTTCAAGTCAGTCTATGAAACAGAGGCAGGTGTGCATATGAAAGGCGGAGATGGGGGGCAATCTTACAGTGGAGCATCAGTATTACGAAGGTGGTCTTAAAATTATGCTGAAGGGAGCCAGAGGTAGAGCAAATGCCAGGAAAACACCGGCCTGAACTTTGGCACCCAATTATCCTCCCCATCCACTTCTGCACTCCTCTCCTCTGTTCTCTTTCTCCCCTCTTTCTGAAGCCCTTCCTCCCCTTTATCGTCTCAGACTGTTGCCATAAGGCTGCCAGGCTTGTGCGCCGGAAGAGTGGAAGAGGGTGAAGGAAATGTATAATTTGTTTTCAAGTGCTGGAAATGCTTTGGAAAATTGGAAAATGTCATTAAACCTTTGGAGAAGTCATGAAATTTTAAATAATGGCTCTAGGTTTCTCATTTAAAAAAAAAAAAAAAAACTGGAAATAAAATTTGCAGGAGTAATTTGGGAAAATAATAGGCTGGCATGCAGTCGGTCTGAAAAGTGGTTGCTGTGACATAACATTTGCAAAGGTTGCTTTACATCACACCGCAGCAGTACAGTCATGAATATTTGCAATGACGTTTTGGAAGAGTCTCTGAATTTGATTTTGAAATAGGTGTGGGAACCCTGGGATAGGTTCAGGATTTGCAAATAGAGAAACAGAGAGAGACACGTGTGTAGTGCCTGAAAGAGAAACGACTATCAAAAAGGGAAATTGATTGATAAAGACTTTATTTACCTTTTATATCTCAGTGCAATGAAATCATGAACTTACAGGACAAGAAACCCAGAACGGGTTAAATTGGGGAAGAAATAGCTGTTTGCTCACTTAGGAAATGTATTTATAAATGAAAAGGAGCTAAGATATGAGCAGACGTGGGTGTTGTTGAGCGATCATCCAAACTATTATAGAAAAAACAAGATGGTACAGTTGGAGGATTGTCGACTGGCCACAGTTTCTGGTGTGTTTTTTTTTTTTTTTTTTTTACATTGGTCGGGTTGCCCAAGCTTGCCAAAAAATACTCGGCAAGATTTCAAGGCAACAGAGAACTTTAGCATGAGAAAGCTTGGTAGAGCTGTGCTCTGGCAGATGGTCATTTTTGCTGAGTGCTGGGCATTTTTGCCGGATGCTATGCACTTGTGGGGGTTTCTGTCGATATTAAACGGAAAGCGTTGAATCGTTGGATATCGAGTCCGTTTCTTATTTTTCACTTAAAAAAAAATGGAAAGAGCTTTAAAAACCATCATAGAAAAAGATCATTAAAACCACTTTTGGACTTTATTCCATCACATATAGTGCAGTACCACAGTCAGATTTACCAAATATAGTTTTTAAATTAGGATATGATGACCAAGCAGGTAGAGACACATAGTGGAACAGTTAAAACAGTCATCAAGTTCATAAGTTCATGCTTTTAAATCAGGAACCAGGAAAAGAATAAACACGCCATTTCACAAGAATCCCAGAGACTATCTAACCTCACATCCTGATATCAGTGTAATATTGAAGTATTGCCCAGCCATGCTTTCAATAATCAGTTCAAGTGTGTTAAGTGTAGCTGTGGGAGCACTAAGGACACACCCATCATGCAATCTGTCCTGAATAGCCCACACTTTCCTGCAATATTTGATCTTTAACCGACAATTTAACCCTCATTATTGTCAAAGAGTGCTGTCTGGAAGTGTTAATGTCTCTGGACAGCTTCAGCAATAACAATGACACATTTGTCTCGGTAGGAAGGGCAAGCCAGATTGTGCCAAGTCTTATCTTACTCACTTTCATGCCTTCACACATACTTTATTGGGATGTGGGTTGGCGCTTTACAAGGGATCACGGGGATTAATAATGGTAGGCGCTGCCGTTATTTTAGTCAAACACTATAAATGTTTGAGTTGAGCGTGGAGCGATGTGCAAACAGCGCGCAGCATTTGCATAACGTTCTCACACTGGTTTCACATGTCTGACACAGTAAGTGTACGTACGGCGTCTTAATCTGCCGCAACTGATTTGTGGTGCAGGACTTGGCTACGTGAACAGTATTTCTTGGCGGAACAACGCAGAGGAGACAACAAATCTGTGTGTCTTAAAGTGTTTTCCGAGCATTCTCCCATCCTTTACGCCATATGTAGTGTTGAACTGACAGTAGTTATTAGGGTGAGGCTGTAACATTCTCAGCAGATAATAAATTGAATTTGGAACATTGAAGTTGAGATTAAGGCTGGAACATCAGGGGACCATAAGAGCCGATTTTCCCACGAGACTGAGACTTTGATGACATCTAATTCATCATATTTCACCGTTGTTTCTCATCAGTCATTTAACCACTTGTCCACAGAAATGTAGTTCTAGGTTTGGATGTTAAGGTGATAAATTATGATGCAGGGACTCTATACTTAATGGTGTAGTAAATTGACTCAAGCCAGTAGCTTGCTGTAGCTGAGCTTATCAAATCAATATTATTTTAAAAGGAGCCTTTAAAATGGAGCAGTCCTTATTTTGAACATAAAACTGAACTGAGCGTGAATGTGATGAACCTGCACGGTGCGGCACAGAAATTTCATCTTCAAGTGCAGAAGATAACAACAGATAATATCCTCACCTGCTTTTTGTGGCTTTTTGTGCCAAATTGAAACCTTATGCATGTTATCAACTTTTTAAACTTTGTAAAAAGAAATGCAACATTATTGTTGATACACTACTTCCTGTATCCAGATTATCCTAACCTGTTGTTCTTCATTATGCTGCATTCAAAGTATGATTATTTATTGTTTTTGCTTGCTTATTTATTTATTTAGTTACATATTTATTATTATTATTGTTATTATTCTTATTATTATTATTCTTATTATTATTATTATTATTATTTATTAAAGCATTGGGGCAGTTAATGGTTGAATGTCACTTTGAACAAATAGTGTCTTCACCTTTGAAAATGTAAATAGACATTATCAAGCAGTTAATGAATTGGACTTGGAAAATGAAAGAAGGCACAATTAATTAAACAAATATTCACTTATCAAACAAATGACCAGTGAACTGAAGCAGTAGCCCTCGAAAAGCAGTTGTGGGAGTCTGTTTATCCAAACTGTCCATCTGTAAGACAGCAGTCTGCTGAAGAGCCCCGCTGGGCAGCTGGGAGAATTTGGCAGGTTGTCGGTCTGTAGTTTGATGACACGTTATGGTTTTGGAGCGGCTGCCTTTTTGCTGTTTCAAGTCAAAAGAGTCTGACATCCCCTCGGTGTGATTTTTGGTCATTTAAAGCTATCAGGGTCAGTCAGTCAATTGGCTCGCTAATGTTGGTTTGATCGCGTGGACTCTGAGTTTTCCCTCGTGTGTGGTTTTGAGCGCACTTGTAGTATTGCGTAACTGAGTGTATGTCTGTGTGTGCGTCTCAAAATGCATTGTGGGTGGCTGTGGGTTGCCAGAATTTACTGCTAAACATTCGGGGATCTGTCGTGGATCTAATTCTACAAAACATCTTGATAGCCCAGATGATAAACTCGCACACAAACCCCCCTCTTCTCTAACATCCTTTTTTTTATGCAAGCTCTCTCCTTGATCATGTCACACAGGAGAGCTGCACTAAATCCTGTTTATTGGTAAATCCAGACTGCCTGACCCTTGAGATGAGCTTCTGCGGGGAACCTCCTTAGGCACGTGCGAGGCTCTGAAAGCTAGTCTGTGACAGAAACCTCATCCCATCAATAAATGCAAGTCACAGTACCAGCAGAGCCGGTTGCACTAAGGGAGTCGGGAGGGGGGGAGAAAAATGTCTTCAAATGACAAGACATCCTTCCATCCTCGCTGTGACACGTTTTTTTTTTTTTTTTTTTTGCATTGTTTGAGTTTGTAGCAGGATCCCGAAGCGTAGCAGAGCTTTTCCCCGCCCGTCAAAAGATTACAAACAAGTTCAGTCATAATCGCAGCTTGTCTGTGTGTGTGTGTGTGTGTGTGATGCCTGTTTGCATCTGTGTAAGTCTGGTCGATACCCTTGTTCCCACTGCTCCCGCTTTCCCTGGGCAAAAGCCTCTTTTACCAGGTTTGCCATGACCACAAATATGGTGTCTGGCTGGGAACGGAAGCGAAATGGGGCAATGTCAAGAAATAACTGCAAGGGAAGACCATTTAGGGTTGTGGGAATGTTCCTCCAGATGTAATTGACTGATGAAACTCAATCTTCTACCCTAATCCCAGTGCAGCTGGTAGGCTATAGCAGCAGGATGCAATGCAGTAAATTTGGGTAGATCCAGGGCTTGGGTTGCATCATTATTTTTTTTTTTTTTTTGCACACAACAGTTTTATGCATGCTTAAATCTCTCGCAGTTATTGATGCTATGTTTATTTTTATTTTTTTTCCCCCGCAGAGGTTCTGATGAACACCAAGACAGAGACTTCAGATCTGAAATGGACCATCTTCCCCCGTTCCAAACCTGAGGTGTGTATCTCCAGCCTCATTGTGCTTACTGTTATCTTTATTCCATACACAGGACTCACGCTGTCTGGGGAGTTTTGCCTTCCAGCTGTTTTCTTTGTTTCTTTTGCTGCAACAGTTCCCTCTCTGGCAGGTAGCTCGCAGAATAAAAGCATAGCAAGAGTGAATTAGAGATATACAGTACACTGAAAGCAAATACTTGGACGTATCGCATCAGCCTCGGAGCAGAAGTTACCGGCTGCCCACCATTTTGAATGTGGGAGCCAGAAAAAGACATCTCTGTAATTTGAGGAGTGGTTTGCCGGGGCTCTTTTGCCAGCAGCGTCACCGACCACAACTGCTCAACTCGCTGCTGTCCCATGGGTAAAGAAAATGTCTATATTGATGCTGGTGTGGAGGTCTCAGGGACCGGTCAAAGGCACTTACCCCTCAACAGTGTTGTTGTTTGTGCACTGGTTTCAAATGCAAGGCAAAACAGACAGGCAGTGAGTTGATAGTGAGTGCAGCCAGTATTCCTTGCAACAATTCATCGAGACCTTCACATTAAGTGGAAATTGTGGTTGGATTGCGGTGAATAAACCCCTTATTATGCTGAAGAATGGTGGTATCATGTTCAAAAATGACAGGCAGCGGTCTGCTGCACCGTGGAAAAAAAAAAAATCATACAGCCAAATGAGTCACAGTGGGGTCTAAAAAGTATGAGTCCACTACTAAGAGCAGCTTTGATTCATTATTTATCAAAAATTCATGCAAATTTTCAGTCAAATGGTATTTCTGAAGTAATATTATGCAATATTTCACTGAGTTTTACTGTGCATCTTTTATATTGTTCAACACATGCATGAGTAAATCTGACAGAGAAAGAAAGACAGAGATCAGCTGCTTGTGCTGGTTTTCTGTTGTGTGGGAAGGCATGCGGTTTATTTTCACAGCAGAGTCAACATCTGTCCCGCCCCTCAGAGGGCAGCGTAAGTGCCATTGAATACAAAGTGACCACGTTCGCTGGATAGTGAAGTATTATTATCCTAATTGAAGTGACCTCTTCCAGGATGGCGTCATGTCGATCCGGGAGGCGTAAGTGCCCGCGACGACGATGATGTACGGCACCGCAAAGGGGGCCGCTGGATGGTTTGACAAGTAGACATCCGGGAATGCATTGCAGAGGCAGGATTCAAAATAAAATCAGAAAAGCGGTGAGACAAATGGCGAGGAATGTTCTTTGAAAAGGAATCTGAAGGGTGGGGAGGGGGGGTTGGAGAAATCTGAGCCACGGTTCCTCCCAGATGAGGGGCTTTTAGTCTCGTTCGTCATGACAGGGTCAGGTGGTGACAGAAATTACCTGTGGGGAAAAATCAGTGGACCTTTCAGAGGAGTGAACCTGACTACTTGTTAGGACCCAACTGTCAGGCTAGCCATCTACGAGGGGGTTTTCAGAGACCTGACACGGTACACCAGTCCTTCCCATGAGTCCCCTTGTCTATTCCATTACGATACCAATGACAAAAATTACTTTGATGATCTGGAAAACTTCTTACCCGTCGCTGCCTCTCGTCTCGCTGCTCCTTCATTTTCCTCCCTCACACCTCGGCTTGTTTTCAGAAAGCCACGCTAAGAGGAATGCCAAGCAGACCTATCAAACTCAATTTCACTCATTTAGGATTAAATTAAGAATTGGATATTTATTTAGATGCTTGCATTTAGTCGAACAGTGTGAACATATTATCTCTGTAACATGCAGACTTAAATCTTAGCCTGCCTGAAGCCCTTAAAGGGAAAATCAATGGCTGTGGAGGCTTCTTGGTATTTAATAAAATAATTAATATTGGTTATGTATAAAAGTGCCCAGTGTAGTTTTCCTTCTAAATACACCTTGTTTACCTTCAAAATTTCTCACTGTAACACATTGTGTGTGTCCCCGAGGTCTAATAAACACCTTGGATGCATTTCCTACCTCAAAAGAGGTTCATTCCTACCTCAAAAGAGGTTCATTGTTTACATTAGTGTGTGTGATATTATGTTGGCCCTGTGCTCATGGCGTGTTAGAAGAACATGTTATGTAAACAAAACAGGACCAGTTTTCCTCCTGTGCAGTGCACTATAGCGCCACTAGTGGTCACAAATTGAATTGGCTACCTTTAATTTTTACACGTAGCCTATAATATCTGTACCTACTATATACTGTACATGCTGTATTTATTCAAGCAAAATGAAGCATGAATTCAAGTAATTAATTTCTTCACCACATTTATACAAGTCCCATATAACATATAGCCTCAGATTTAAATGTGACACATCGCTAGCTTCATGATTTTTAATGTTACAACCCAAACTTGTTTAGCTAAGAGTAAGCAACATAAACCAGGAAACAGCTGACCAGATATGGATCTGACCAGTTTGATGTAAGCTGATCAGACGCATTGGTTTAACTGTTTCTTTGATGTGGTGTCGTTAGTGGTTATTGTGAAGTCACGTGTGATGATTTGTGGATCTTCATCACAGAACACATTTGTTCACGCAAACGGGTGCTCCTGAAGTCTGTGGCATTATATCCAGGATGAAAGGGGAAAATTCTCACCTCAAGAGATTCAAACTTGGCTCTCAGTGCACTGCTGCACTATAATTCATTCAGGCCAGTTTTCTGCCGCTCTCCCCACATCATCTGCAAATGGATTTTTGAAAATTTACATATTTACATAACTGAATTTCTGAGCCTGAAGTTCAGCAAATCTGCTAAATTCTGCCCTGAGTATGTTAATTTTTTTTTTTGCTTGTATCCTGTTCCCAGGAACATAGTGACGGTGTGCATGTTGGCAATTGACTCACACGTCCAAATTAAAGCGTGCTACTGTTACATATGGCTGTCCCACAAACGTTTTGTTTGAAAGGCTTTCCCTTCTTAATATGGATTTGTGATATACGCTCGGCATTCCTGTGTTTCAGTTTAAAAGTGTGTCGGAGGGCTGAGCGCTGCATCTGTCTGGGATGCTGTGTGCAATCGTGTGCTCTGCGTGACAACTGAGACTTGTATTCCCACTCGTCGCGGCTGCAGCTCGGCAGTAAGAATGATTTAACAACCCGAATTCAAATGGGGGGCTGGATCAGAATTCGTGGCAGGCCAGATTCGTCCCACAGGCGTCTGACAGTTAGTATGAAGCACAGGACCGATGATGAATTGCAACCTCGTTATACTGAAGAGCACCTTTTTATTTGACCAAATATATAAAGACCATACTAAAAATCTCTCTTGCAGGATTAAATACTCTGAAGGCTGAGATCAAATGTTCGATAGGTCAAATGGCATTTTAATTTGATTGATGAAAATCCTTTGTTCTGTCTTGTGTCTCAGTGGGAGGAGGTGAGCGGTCTGGATGAAGAGACCAACAGCGTGAGGACCTATCAGATCTGCCAGACCGACAGCTCGTCCAGCCACTGGCTGCGCAGCGGGTTTATCCAACGGCGAGGGGCGTCTCAGGTGTACGTGGAGCTGCGGTTCACCATGATGGAGTGCTCCTCCAGGACGACCCACCACCGCAGCTGCAAGGAGACCTTCAACCTCTACTACTACCAGGCCGATTCAAACGAAGCCACGGCCACCTACCCGCCCTGGATGGAGAACCCGTACACGAAGGTATCAGCTCACCTAATGATTGTGTTCACTCACCGATATTCGATACATATTAGCAAGGGCCAACACATGCTTATTATCTACTATCTTAACATCCTCACAAATTTTAATCTAGTATGTAAATTTCAATGGCAGGGATGGATCAATCGATTTGTATTTTGTTTTTGCAAAAATTACAGTTATTGGTGACTTATGATCATCGATTGCATGTGCCGATTTTTTTTTTCATTTTGTATTGTATTTTGTATTGCATTGTTGTATTTATTTCTGAGAGCCGTCAGCTATTTTTTTCAGAAAGTTATTGTTAAGAGTTTGCCCGAAAGTTTTATTTGGAAGATCTTTTGTTTTAATGTGACAAATCTTTAAGTTCTGGGAGAGACAAATCTTTTTTAAATATGCAGAAATTCCTAATGGTAATAAAAGTTTAAAAAATGATTAAAGGCTGTTGATTATGTTAATTGTGTTAAACTCAAGAAAGCCTGACATGCACGGTATTGGCAAGTCGGGACAAGCCAAGGAAATAAATGCAGCCAGTGCATCCCTGTTTAATTACTGGCTTCTTATAGAACTTGCTCTTACTGTTCTCCCTGTCTTCCTGTCTTAGGTGGACACAGTGGCTGCAGACTTTCTCCTGAGGAAGGGCGGGGAGCGGAAATTCAACGTGAAGACATTGCGACTCGGCCCCCTGTCCAAGAGAGGCTTCTACTTGGCTTTCCAGGCCCAGGGAGCCTGCATGGCCCTGCTGTCGGTCCGGGTCTTCTTCAAGAAGTGCCCTGCGCTGGTCAGCTCCCTCTCCTCCTTCTCCGAGACGATCCCCCGCACTCTGGTGCAGGAGGCGCAGGGCGAGTGTGTGGAGCACGCCACCCAACAGGGGCAGCGACCTCGCCCGCCCAAGCTCTTCTGCGGGGAGGACGGCCAGTGGGTGGGCCAGCCTACGACCTCCTGCGCCTGCCTGCCAGGGTTCGAGCCCGCCGAGGGACACACGCGGTGCACGGGTAAGAGGAATCGCACGGTTAAATAAAGCGCGCTCGCATCGGGGCTTTGATGGGAAGCCGCACACGTACAAGAATGCATGTTGACTACACCCACACAGGCACACCAAACCGGGGCAGGGAGACTAAACAAGAAAACAATGGCAACGTGAGGGTGGGGTTCACTGAGGGTTTAACCATTTAAGAGGAAATGAGAGACCGAGGAAGTTTAATGAGGCAGGGGAGCGGCTGCGACACCGAGGGGACAGGGGGGAGGTCAGGTGGAGCGGCGCTGGGCCCGGGAGGGAGGGGCGAGGTCACAGGGTTGCTGCTAAGACATCTCTGAAGTGCCCACGGTATCAGCTGTGAGAGGGAGGGAGAGAGGGAGGAGAGGAGCGCAGCAGAGGTGAGGAGAGGGAGGGAGAGGGGGAAGGCTGGAGGTAAAGATCATATCACTTTCAGAACATCAAAGCAAAGCAGACAATAAAGAGGGAAGAAGCAGGATGATTCTCTCAGGAGCTATGCAGCAGCTCTGTCTAATGAGTCCAATTAACAAGCCTCGTGCATTAACACTCCATGTCCCCCCACCCCCCACCAACACACACGCTCACACACACACACACACACATATTGTACCAGAAATACATTATCTAAAAATGGAACCCAACCAAAAATGCAAAATTTTCTGAAGAAAATGTCTGCTTGCCTCCGTTCCTGTTTGAAGGTGGGATTTAGTTTGATCTCTTTGGGGGGTATGATAACTTTAAAATAAAAAAATAAAAAAAAAACATTTCAAATGTTCTGCTTCTGGTGAAATCGGCTTGACATTTCCACTTCCAGTATTCTGACAGTCAGGAAAGAGAAT
>OMLF01015678.1:0-11099 GCA_900302615.1 Holocentrus rufus
CCTGAGCTCCCGCTTTGTAGCCAACAACACAGAGATGGACTAAACCTCTGTTTCCCATCAATGAAATAAATTCATTGATTCATTTATTCAGTGTTGTTTCATAGTCGGTGTTAATTACTTTATGTCAAGTATTAGTTTAGAAGGATACATTACTCACTGGTTTCTTCAATATTTTCATGAAAAGCTTTCAAATACACTTGAATTAGACTTCTCAGGCATTTGAAGTAGCTATCAAGGCTTGTTTCCATTAATGCTCTGCATATTTTTGTGTCAGACACCATCTGCTTGCTGCAGACCCACATACTGTATTAAGTTTTTACTGAGTAAAATAGGAAATAGGAAAAATAAATTAACCAGATGTAAAGAAATAAGTTGTGTTTATAAAACAATATGTGTGAAGAGTATGTACAACATCTGCCTAACTATATACTAACTAATACAAACCTGCACTGATGCAGGCGTGGTGGGTAAGAGGTGAGGTCCTGAAGAGCATAAGCAAATATTTGCCACTCTCATCAAACTGCACTGACATAAGGAGACAACAGAAAAATTACGTTTTGTTTTAAAGGATTTTCTCATATTTAATTTTGTTTAAATTAATTTACTGTCATCTTCTATTTTTGCTTTTGCAATATTTTCTTTGTTCATTAAGCATATTCAAACATTTTATTAAAAAAGAAATTTATTCCAGCAATGGTTTTCTAGTTTATTTATTTATTTGCACAGTAATTTTCAAACTTAAAGATAATGACTATCAGCACAAAATACTGGCAATTGACAGCTTTGGTTAAAAATAAAAAATTGGAAATAGCATCCACCTTAAAAAACTTATATCTACCAAACCCTAATCTTAAGATATATGAATGCACATCTTTGACCTCACAACAATCATTTTAGATATTTATATAATGACAATATTTAAACTTTATAATATGCATAATAATAATATACTGTATAATTAGCTTGAGTAACATTTTTCCCTCACTTCATTGGTGTGTTATAAAAACTAGTCCACACAGAGCTTTACGATGATTTTAAAGCAGCCAACACCCCCAACAGCTGTCCTCACATCACTGTACACCCAACGCTGTCATGGCTCACTTTTGTAAAAAGGCTGTGCAATAGTGAAGCATCTGATCTGTAATAACTGAAACCATGTATTAATTCCATCTTTTATATGATCCACAATCAAACTGGTTTTATTCCATAGCATTTACTTTATTTGTGACATTTACTAACATTCATGTTTAGGACACCACTATACCCAGCTGCAATGTCCACCAACTGAAAACTCTTCTCTCACTATATTTTGTTGTACTTCATGATATCAAATACCACATCGACATAGCTTGACATCTTCAAGAAAATGTTTGGGTCACAGGAATTTTCCAGTATCATCATTGAGGTCATATGTTAAGCTAGTGGTTTGTTCAGTCTCTTTTAGCCTTACGTTCTCAATCCCTCATAGAGTTAATGATATATATACTCTACAGACTTACTAAACCGGTCTGGGAAAGTATTAAAGATGAATCTGATCATTTCTCATGTCTCAAAGTTTTGGAGCTGGGAAATGTAGGCCTGCAAGAAGCCAGTTTGAAAGATAAACCAGGAAAAGCAATGATTTCGTTGCAAGGTGTGTTTGAAATCACTGGAAGCAGTGTGGTTACACTTTTTGCCCAGGTGAAGCTATTTTTTTTTTTTACTAAGACTGTGGTTGGTGGGGAACTGCATGTCACTTTCTTTTTCAGGAAGCATTTTGAGATCAAGAGGTCGCCGGAGGGGCTCTTTAAAAATGTAGATCTATCAGCCAATGAAATTGACATTATAACAGAGAAGCTGTAAATTAGTAAGATTGTGGTGAAATGCTCAGTTGGTTACAATTACAGCGTTGGTGTACGGTTATTAATCAATGCAGCCGCTGGCAACAGGTTACACTGGTTATCTCTGCCAAGTGTTGCCTTTAGCTAAATAACTGCTTGAATTTGAATACGGCTGTAGAAATCCAATAACCCAGTAACAACACAGAGACATATATACATCAGTAAAAATGTCTTAATTTTAAATGGCCTACATTAAATGCAGACTATGAAAGCAACGTGTATGTGAAAACCTATTACTTTTTCCAGTCTAGAAACTGCCAATGGAACCTACACGGCTATCATTTTTATCATATCATTTTTTATTACTTGTGAGTTCTGCTGTGTGTCAGCAAGTCGGGTTTGGTGGGAAATCTGCTAGGTTGGTTTACTGCACAAACACACAGCTCTTTCAGAGTAAACTGAGCTGAGGCATTCATTTTTTCTGGCAGCAGCCAATGGTGGAGGGAGTGAAAAGCTGATGGAAAAAAGTCACTTAAAAAAGTTAAAAAAGGGTTTCACATAGTGTCTTCAAAGATATTCTCCAACATTTTGGGCATTTTTCCGACTTACCCAGACTGACACAAGATGTTTGATGCCATTTGCACCTCTGTACGTTCACTGGTTCAGATTCTATGAGTAGCATTTTGTGTTAGCTTAGCATAAAGACTTGAAGTCTACAGGAGCCATTAGCCTCACTCCAACAAAATGAAAAAATAAATCTTACAGCAACTCTGAAGCTGTCTTATTTATACAATTATCATGTGTGGTAATGAAATACATGTCTTAGAATTTTTTTAAATGAAAGTCGTTGTAGCAAGTTAGATGATAGGAACTATAACATGTTCGGCAGTCATAGTTCCTACCATCTAACTTCTCTTAAAACGGCCCTCATTGTTAAAAAAAAAACAAAAAAAAAACAAAAACAAAAAACCTTCCAAAACATGCATTTCAAATACACAATACATTGTGTAAATAAGACAGCTAGGTTAATGATTCCTGTAGACTTCAAGTCTTTATGCTAAGCTAACACGAATTGCAAAAAATAGGAACCGAACCAGTGGACAGACAGAGGTGAAAATGGTATCCAACATCTTGTCTCAGTCTGGGTAAGTCGGATAAAGGGTATTTTGCCCAAAACGTTGGAGCATTCCCTTAAGGTCAGGCCATGGTGTAGCAAGCTGTGGTGTTATGATTCACATGCACACACATACATGGAAAGTGTGTGAATGTATGAGTGCACGGCTAAACCCGTGCATGTGCATAAAGGCACATATTTGTTATGCCTGTCAATGGAGAAAAAGAGTGATAGCATTTGTATCTAAAACTGTTTACTTCAGTGATACTAGGCACTTCAAACAAGTGTTCAGGGCTGCAAGATGTGTTGAAGCATTTCTCGCCCGTTTTGGTCTGGCTGTGCTGCTTATCTCCGAGGCAGCGGTTATTTTTATCTGAAGACGGAGAAACATGGGCCAGAGCCTCAGCGAGGAGCTCTCATACTGCAAGAGGCTATCGACTGAATGACAAATGAAGTTGTTGAAGGGGGTTGAATGTACAAGCTGATATACAGCTGCTTCTCTTCTCTCCTTGACCTCTCTTCCTCTTATCTGTCCCTTTGACATCACCAAAATCTGCTCCGTGGTGAGAAAAACAGTAAGAAATATAATATTCCCTAAAAAGCAACCCAAATGTTTAACATCACAACACTTAAAGGCTCAAGCCTAATGTTTCATGCACTTTCTGTCAGTCAGTGTCAATAATCTTTAGCGCCGCTTGTGAAACATCTCGTTCAATTTCACTGATCTTTCAGCGCGGCTCGCTCTTGCAAACAAGATTGCAAGCAAGTGATGGCCTCAAGAAGTTTTCATCATCTGCACATTCATTATTTATATGGTTTATTTTATTCATACCTGTACCAGTTCATACCAATTATTTAACTGGTATGAGTTTTACAAAGTTAATAATGCTTATATCACAAGTGAAACCTTGAAAGAGCTATCTTGTCATGTGATTGAATTAATGAACCTTTGCTGTGGTAATAATGTACATTCTTCACTTCAGTCTGTAACCTTAGCAACCCTATCAATCTATCAACCTAGCAACCTTAGCAACCCCTGTTTATTTCTGTCCTTACATGCAAGCTTCATTAAAGACAGCACTTGATATTTGACTGGTAGTTTATTTCATTTTTATTCATCAGGTGGCATCACGGAAAGGATCCCTACACAAGAAAAACTAGGCTCTTTCATTCAAGGTGAGTTGAGAGCCGGGGGACTCTACCATGGAATCAAATTTACTGCAAACGCAAGGAAGTCTTATTTAATGTAGATTGCTCTTGGGATTCTTTCGCCATCTTGGCGCCCACTTGTTGTGCCTAATGCACATGGTCTGACTATTTGGAAAATCAATGTCTCATATGATTTGCTTGATTAAGGAATCTGTTTAAATGAGACAGGAGAGGAATGTGATTGGAATTGGGTATAGAACCCGACATTAAATCGGAAATTTTGTCTTTGTGCGCCTGAATGAAGATATTCTCTGGCATAGTGGACCCAGTTATTTGAAATCACTCCTAAAGCAGTTCTGGCTACATGCCGAGAGAGCGTCTGAGAGCCCCTCCCTCTGGAGGCACCGCAACGCTGAGTGCCTGGAAGTTAAACAGCCATCCAAGATCCTAAGGCAAACCCATCATGGAACCGTGAGTGTTTGTTGCAATATGCGAGTGAAATCCAAAAAGGCAGGATGTCAGAGCAAAAGAGCAAAAGCAAGTCTGAGAGCAGAAAAATAAAAGATATGGACTAGAGGGAAAACAACACCAACAAGACTAGGTCAAAACCCAGTATATGGCTGGACTGTCTATGTATATTCTGCTCTTTGTGTGCAATAAATGTGAATGAGCTGAAAACAAGGACGCTTCATACTAAAAGATGAGCAAATATACTTATCAAACAGAGGGAATTAGAAATAAAGGCCTCTCTCAAATAAAAGTCTGCCTCTAATAAAGACCTGGTATCCTCTGCAGCTAAATAAAGACCCTGCCCACTAGGAAATACAGTATAGCTGCCAGTGTGGCAAAGAAGCCCTTAAATGAAGTATATCTGCGCAAATAACCATCCAAAAATTGTAAAATCAGCAAAGGCTAATGAATTAGGATACTCCAACACGCGGCCGGCCAATCATGCAACTTCATCAGTCAGTTAGTCAGTCAGTCAGAAACAGATATTTGTGTTTGTAGGGCTGGCCCCACTGTTGAAGTCTAGCTAAAAATATCCCATAAACATCCACTGGAAAACTTTCCCAAATTTCCTCCAGGAACCGCTGTTGAAATAATGGCCAAAAAAGTATGGAGTGTGGACTGTGTGAAACATAACAGACACTCAGGCAGAAATGACAGGAGGACATGTTTGGCTATTCTCAACGTGGCCCACAGTAAAACCTTATAGGGAAATTTGTTTTCCCGGGGATGACAAAGATTTTAAATTTCTCATGACTGCAGCAGCTCAGGCCCCGCACGACGTACAGAGCAGAGAGCAGCAAAGGAGTGGGTGATGCAGCCGCCCACAGAAGGGGCTGCTCGTCCCCAACAAATAGACAAGGCAGGAGCAGCTGCTGAGTAGGAAGCTGCTCTCTGTGACATGAGTGAGCTGGAAGTGATGGGAGCCACTTCAGGCGTGCAACAATAATAATAAAATCAAAACATCAAAATTTTCCACCGCGTCTTAGCAACATGAAAATGGACAACCCATGGACAGGTGCTGAAGATGGCTTGCCAGGTCTAATCAAGTGCTCAGGAGGATTCACTGACAGCCTCGCCTGAAATGTGCAAATTGACAATTGTTGTGCCATTGTCATGGTGCAAGTCTAACTCTCAATGTTGTTCTACAGTATAGAGTGCTATATTGTAGGCGGCACTTTTCAAATGGCTGATGAAAGCAAAAGGGGAGAAAACTACATCAGAACAAGGATGCACCAACTGCATGATTTGTTCTCCACATTAGGAAGACAGCGGACTTGTGGACATGCTGACTCTACAAAAGTACCTGAATGCTATCAAAAGAAAAGAGTTCACAGAGGGATTCAAAACAAAGCAGGATAACAACAGTCCTGGAATGCAAGCTGACACAACCAGAACATGAATTTATAGTGATCAATGGATGGTACTTATCAAAAGGATGCAAATCTATGCAGACTCACTCAAGATAATTGACCTGACAAAACTTGGGCTGAAACCATGAAAGAGTGATGCTAACTCACAAAAAGAACAACAGACAGGTAGTCTAATGGACTTGGCCCAAAAGTGGAACACTGGATCCAATGCATTTTCTCTACTGGGAAACACCTGCCACAGTCTGTGATTTAAGCTTAAAACTTTTCATCTGTACATGTTTCTAATTAAATGGGACTGTGCCCACTGAGTTCTGCAGCAATTTTCCAGTTATTAA
The DNA here is from genome assembly GCA_900302615.1 of Holocentrus rufus. Lineage (NCBI taxonomy): Eukaryota > Metazoa > Chordata > Actinopteri > Holocentriformes > Holocentridae > Holocentrus > Holocentrus rufus. The sequence goes on from OMLF01015678.1 coordinate 6,299, forward strand.
AAAACATACCTGGTTAGCAGCTGCCATGTCCATTTCTTTGGCCGATTTGTTCTCTTTGTTCAAGAAAAGTACAAAAGTATTGGGAGAACGAGAATCACTAACTCCATTTGTGTGTCACTTTCCTCAAAGGTGGCTAACCACTTAGCTGTTAGCAATTTGTTTTTTAAAATTACATGTACATGTAGATGTTTTATTTTATCTTACAGCTGTGAAGGTGGATTCACTAGAGTACTGTGAGAGACGGCCATCTTCAAAAGCAGCAGAGGCATCAAATGGACCCCATATGGACCAGCAGCCTCCTAGGCAGCCGTGTGCCTCTTCATTCCACCTCTTCTGGTGGCCCTGCTGTGGGAAGCGCCAAATGCCCATGGCTGGAGTGCACAAGTTCACATACTCCAAACTCTGACATACACACTGATAACTGAATCACAACTCCCCTTAGAAAGAAACGAGCCTCTGAACCCTAGCTCTTTGACAGCATACATGAAACTGTTTCAGAGACATCTTAATGCCCTTAACACTTCTAAGTATGTGGGTGAGGTTCGGTCTCATCAAGAAAAAAGCATCTCAAGTAGCCCACTTCAAAAACCTAGACTGTGGTGAGATTTTCTCAACTTAATATGAAACCCCTTGAAACTACAGGGCATTCTTAAAAACATCACAGAGTGAACGAATGAATGCATGAATGAAGTAAGCAGTGAATGAATTTATAGTTACCTGGGTGTGATCCGGATCCATATGTTGGTGATGTACATTTGTTTATGTGCTAAAAGTGTTGTTTTGGGACCTGTTTCACCGCACTGTGAAAGTGAATGGAGAGATACAAATACAGTATCCTGGATTAGCAGCACAGGGGAGCATAGAGCAACTTATGAGGATATGTAACGACCATGTGGACTCATGTAATCTCTAGGTAACTATTAAACTGCTCTACCGAAGCTTAAATTTGCTTTAAATTATAAATGAGTAAATCAGACTAAATAATGGAATTTTCAGTGCACTGAAACTTTAATTTTAATAAGAAACCTCAATCATCCTTCCTTACTTAGACAACTAAGTGCAGATGCAGTGTGAACCAGCAGCTGCAATGTGACATGAAGCAGGAAAATAAAACACATGCAGGTTAAAACCTTGAACAGAGTAAAGAGGAGGAAGAGTTCTGGAATGTGTGTGAGCTGATGGTGGACATGAATATCAGGCTGACTGAAACCTAAAATGGCCCAAAATTTAGAACAACACCCCTATTACTCTATTTGTCATTATTTATTTAATTTGTTGCCCCTCAACCTCGGTCCTCTACTGAGGAGGGAGGGGCATGTTGAGGATTCACTGCCAGAGGAGCTGATATCAAGCGTACCTCTACATCATAATAAAGAAATAATTCAAGCTTAAAACATTAACTTAATTAGTTTACTGATTTCATGATAATGGCAGCAACAGTAATAATATTGAGAGATGACAGCAATGCCAATGAGGATAAAGAAGGCATGAGGTAAACACTTTTCTTATTATATCTGTGTGTATGCATATGAAAATAAGTTTGTAGGCGTGCACGTACTGTATATGTGCATATGCAGTAACTGAATGATGCTACAACAGAACAGAGCTGCATTTATCCCCTCAAGGTTATACTACCCTTATAGTGTCTAAATGTTGTCCTGTTATTCCTGATGAGAGTGGACTCGTGAGGAAAGATCTAGATACACTCAAGGCCGTCATCGAGGACCTGCAGCAACGTCAGTCCACCACTTCCGACCCTACAGCTCCTTCATCTCCTGTTGTTACTTACGTCTTTTATGGTCAATAGACTCTCTTGTACCTTGTAATGATTGTATCTTTAAGCACATGCCTTGAATCTTTCGCCTATCTCTTGTGTGGAGAATCGTTGTCTACAATTCATCTTGGGCTTTGGGTGGCAGGCAGAACTCACATGACATAGTATACAGTAGCTAGCACTGATTCAGTATACGCCATGATTTGTTATGGACCTTTCTATTGAGTGATGACAATGGGTTGATCTTATGATCTACAGGGACACACAGTGTCATAGAATCAAAGCACCACTCTTTATTTGCACCAATGCTCTGCAGAATACATTTATGTTTCACTGAAATTGTACCATGTAGTTATTTATTTGCAGGCTGGCACAGCTTGCATTGTAAGCTACTACATTTGGACATTGTCACAGGCTCTTTGAAAAAAACAGACAATGTTTCAGTGAGCATCAGGAGGCAAAGCGAACACGAACCTGAAATTTTCAGGGACATCGGTATAGAAAGTACAATGAATTAGGCTACATTTAGGCACTGTACAACATACATTTTAATTGTGCTGAGTCAAGGCGCATCTCCATTGGAGCTGACAAGTGATGCTGACATCTGTGGGAATATACACACTGCAGGGTGGATTGTGTGGGAAGTCCCACTGGATGTTCCACTGCATTTTTTGCGCTGAAACAAATTTGAAACCAGAAATAAAACACTGCCTGTCTGTTCAGCTGTATGTAAATTGTCATCAATAATTAATAAATGAGGATTTTTTTTTTGCATCGAAAAAACGTGAAAATTTTCTCTCTAGCATTTAAGTCTGTATACATATATATACATATGTTGTTGTTTCTTTGGTCTTTGTTGCTTATCTATACGTCTTTATTACATGAAATTCATATGTAAAGATATAGAAATAAGAGAATGTGGAAGTCTTTATTTACATGATGCAATGTATGAATTGTATGGCACAAATTTGTAAAAAAGAAAAAAAGAAGAACAGAAAAAAAGACTGAAAGCCAAAATAAAATATAGCCTCTCTATTTATTGCAACAAGTCAAAGCATACCTCCAGGCAACACCGACTAGTGATGCTGTTCTCTGCCCAGATATGAGCACTTGGAGGCGGACGGACAGACATTAACATCCCATGGAACTTTCTGTGCGATATAATTCACAATTAAGACGTCAGTGAAATGAGCAGAGGCGTAAATAACTAACTGAAGAGATAATACAGTAACTTAAAACCTGTGCATGCCATCAACTGAAAAGCAGACTGTAGACTTGTCGGATTAAGCTGCTTCCTGAATGATTAGGTGTGCTCCAAAACTCCACCTATGCTGACGGTACAGATTATATCTAAATCATGGTGAAACTGCCTTTGGCTTACCATCACAATGCTTGCTGAAGCACCAAGATGATTTTTAAGTTTGTCTTTGATTTGTTTTCACAGCTACAGGAATTTTCTGTGGTCATCTGCTTTGACCTTATGAACTCTTCGAACCTTTACTGCCTTCTCACTGCATTTCTTATGTTATTGATTACATTTTACTGCCTTAAACTGTTGCATCTTGCTTGTAGCTCATACCCACATCCGTGATTGTTTACAAAAAGTTCTGCTCAGCTCTATATGTTATAGAACTGCACTGACTTCCCTGTGTGTGTACTTCTGTCCTTCCATGCAAGCTTAATTAAAAGGAACTCTTGATCTTTGACTGGCGGCAAGATCTTTATTTCATTTTTATTCAACACTCCTCACAAAGTAAATAAATATTTGATGAAGTCATCAAGAGCTTTCCTCCCTAATTATGAAGAACTGTACTTCTATTATAGAAGAAGTTGAGCTGTTTATTGCTGGCATCATGGTGATTCACCCACATGCAACGACACTGAGCTTTTAACACTGTGGCGATGCAAAATTAATGATATCAAACGCGGAGGCAGAAATATAAGAGTCATAAAAATATCAGAAATTGTTGGGATAGCGCTCAAACGAGCTTTATGATTCAGATTCTCTGTTAAATCTTCTGAGGCAAAGGCATCACAGCATGATGCAATATTAAGAGGAGTTTATGAAATAGTAATAGCCAGGGGAATAGCATTCTTCACCCACATATCGCTGTATAAACTCAGATTCAGACATTCAGAGGTGACAGATGACATGAATTATTTCCTCATGTCAAGAAACAACCAAAATCCTCTGTACTGGGTGTCAGATTTAGCTAAACACACAGCTGGGACAGGACACGCTCCAGCTTGGTTTGTCATGTTCATAAAGCTATCAATATCATTCAAACAGCTGGGGAAATTAAGAGTGATCGCAATGATGTTTGTGCTTTCTGCGTCTGACGATGAAAAAGCTGGATCAAAAATGGGTGATTAGAATGAATGAATGACCCATTTTCCAGCCTAACCCCGGTGACTCTGGATGCAGACTTTCCCTGATTGTCTCTCTACCTTCAGCACAATGTGGTCTGATTTCACCCCCCCACTCCCACCCCCTTCTCATTCTGCACGATGATTGAAGGGAATAATAGAGAAGGAGACACCTGTAATCAGCGCTGATTTCAGGGACAGGAAATGAATTTGTGACAGGATTTACTCGCCTTATCTGCGTTTTCGGATCGCCAGACAATCTAGGTCTCTTACCTCACTTCAACTACTGTTATATCCTGCCCTGAACTAGGATTAGGCCAAAATGGGCTTTTGGACAACACCAATTTTTGAATTGAGGCTGTCGATAGCATGCCTTTACATTTGACCATTTTCATGACTTTAGTGTTTCCCATATAATATTATTGCTTTCAGAGTGGCCTCTGAAATAACATTTAGACCATCGTTGCTCTGTGAAGCACTTTGTAGTGATTGTTTTTAAAAGTGCGATAGAAATAGTTATTATTATTATTTTTATTATTATTATTATTTTTTTTTTTTTTTACCAGATTTTCACACCAGTGCAGAGAGAATCTATATAGACCACTAAGAAATTACCTTTTTACACTCTACATTTCTACATATAGTCACATACATTTAACT